>CAFUXE010000823.1:173898-197631 GCA_903364295.1 Serranus cabrilla | reverse complement strand
AAAAAAAAAAAAAGTTGGGACATATTCTAAAGCATAAATCAAACATACACATTGTGACATATAACCATTTGAAACTCTTTGGAAATATATACTCTGAATTCTGTGTTTGATTTATTTATTTATTTTTACACAGCGTCCCAACTTTTTGTGAAATCGGGGTTGTACCTCATCAGTAAACATGCCACAGAGTTACTGTGTTGCAATAACAGATCAGTGGAGTACATTGTTTCTCAGTCAGGCTGAGCAGTCAGCGATGGGTTTGGATTATTAAACAGCTTTCCAATGTAATCTTGTATTTATGTTTTATAAAATGTGGGAAGATACAAGGAATATTTAGGTCATCATCCTATTCATTGTTTATTGGAAATCTTTGTTGTAAGTAGGCTTCATCCTTTTTTCAGTATTATGTAACCAGAATCCTCTATGTGTGACAGCAGTAATATAACTTGTGATTATCTATTTATGTAATACATTTTGTGCTGCGTTTTTTAATTTGCCAAGACAATAATTCAACTGTAGTTTGAGCAACTTTCCATTCAGTTGTTAATAATTTGCAACATTGTTTGTTTGTCACATCCCGTGAACACTTCTTTGTGTGTGTATGGGTTTGTGTATGTGTGTATTTGGATACACCAGGGTTTAGAGAGAAACCGCCTTTTGAATGATTTGATATGACAGCTTCTTCCCTCTGTGATTACAGCTGTTAATTTGTCTCATCTGTCAGGAGAGCTCAAGGGTGGATATTTGTCCATGCGTGTATGAATCACTCCTGGGATGCAAATTAACACTTCCTTTTCAGCAATGCAAGCACTTGCCCCCTGGTCAGCAAAATTCTGAGAACAGGGAAAAAATAGAATTTGGCATTTCGGTAGCTCCCTACATACTACAATCTTGTTTGTATTCCTCTTTTTAGCCCCTTTTTTGTTCTGCAAATTCTTTTTTTTCAATTCCTAATTACCTATTTAAATAATACATTTACATGTATCTAGTGGGAAGGGGCCTGTTCCATAAAGCAGGTTTGTTTTTGTTAAACCGTCTCAGTTTTAGTTAATTCGGTGTCATAAAGCAAATTCAACATAGTTAGCTCTATTACTATGGTAACCTATGCTGGAAAGTTAGTTCAGGTTGCTTTATTGAACCGAATCAACTGAAAACGAGTATAAGCCTGGCATATTGGGTAAACTTGTTTTGTGGAACAGGCCCCAGATCAGCTGCTGAAAGAGAGGATGATGGGTCCAGCATGTGTTGCATTGAGAAAAGTACTGGTACCAAGAGTTGAGCTGAGCCATGCAGTCGAGGTTCTCCAGTTCTCCTGTGACACCAAAATACCTGAAGATGTATACTACAGTAATTTAATTCCTCTCTTTTGTCTTCTCAGGATCTGATGGCCAAAGTGCGAGCCATGCTTGCCACCTCCAAGACCTTCCATCCTCCCAATTCCTAAAAAGGGCATGGCTTTTGCTAACGGCCACAACAACCTCGGCCAATCAGCGAGCAGCATTCTCCAATTTCCTGGAGATTTATGTGGCCTGGATCAGTTTCATCTTCCTGTGTTCATCCTCGATTTATGATTTTAATTTGAGCATTGGCAGATTCACTTTGGCTGCGTCATATCTTAAGCAGTATTGTAAGAGTGACGTAAAGGCACTCGATAGGCTGAAATATGTGGTGTGAGAAAACAACATCAGCTCAGAGGTTATGCCAGCAGTTGGCATGTTTTGGTGCAAATGTGGATATCAATCCATGTTATTTTGCATCATGTTTTAAAACTCTACTTTTCTCCCACGTGGTGACAGTCGTTCTTTGCAGCATAACGTAAAGCTGCTGGAGGTCTGTATTCTCTCCTTCTATGAAGGGTTGTGTTGTTTTGATGTTTAATTCTCTCCTCCCTCATCTACTATTCTCTGCTGTTGTTTTCCCACTTATTTTCGCCCCCAGCTGTCTTTTCTCTCCAGACCTCACACGTCTGCTTGAGAAGCCCTTTTAATTTTCCACTCTGTCCCTCAGCTCTAGTGCGTGGCCTTCTACTTCTGTTCCTGGTTTGTACTGTAATGGAAGTTAATGCAGAACAAGTTTCTAATCCAGACTGTCAATAAAGTTTCAATTGTCATTTACTTATGACCCTTGTGTACCTTTTTTACCTTTTGATTTCTGTGCACAAAAAAGTTGTAGTTGTTGTTGAAACTCGTAAGAGCAAGAGACTCAGATCCCCCTCCCAGTCCTCCTCTTCACCGTCCTTCATTTGGGACACACTGATAAGATGACAGAAGTGTGGTTGACTGCCACCAAACCTTCACCTCCATTGACTGTACTGAGTTTAGTGTCCCAGCAGCATTGCTGATAAACCAAACAAACAACTTTTGATCGGCTGATATCCTTCAGGTGTTTGCTGCTGCAGCTGAGATGGTACTTAAAGCAATTTCTGCACCCCGGCAGCTAAACCAGGGTACAGAAATAGTTTGTAGAATGGTACAAGCTCATAAGGGATTAAATGTTCAGAATGATATATCTTGCAGGACCATGCAGAGCCTTAAAAGTAATCCATAAAATGTCAAAACCCATGAAAAGACAGGAAAACATGGAAAATAAAGTCCTCTTTCTCAACTCTGATATTAAGTTTTGTTACAGCATTGTGAACATAGTTTTGCTGTCCTTTTTTGTGAGGATATTGCACTGCAGCATTACAGTGAAATAAACTCAATCTATCCTTTAAGTCAGGTTGCTTTGTTTACTAAAAGTTATAAAGGTGCTTCTCAGACTATCCTCACCCCAAAAGAAATGCTAGCAGGTTAAAACAACCCATATTTATTTTTGGTATTTTGGCGGTGAGATCAGGTGGCTGTATTAGATATGACAGGAGCAGTCAGGGGGTGAGGTACAGAGAGTGATACAGTCTGTGTAGACAAGAGGTTGGATGGATGGGTCAAACAAACAGGACTTTAACCCAAGAAACCGCTCTCTGTCAGGTGTGAAACCAAAGGTCAACATTCATTATATATTTTAACTTAAACTGTATTAATACATAACCACATTACTTCCTATGTCACATACCTTAACTGTCCCATAACGTGACTGTCATGTACTTATTTAAACTAGTTCTTTTACTAAACCTGACCCAAGTAGTTCTGTTTCACAGTGTTAGCCAGGTATTTAAAACTGACTGTAGATGTCATATATGTCGCTTATGGAGGCATTTTGTCCTTTTGGCATGAGGATTTGTTGTGCTTCTGGTTAGTTTAGGACAAAGTGAATAACAGTTGTGCAGGAAGAGCTTAACTGCAAGGTATAGCGGTGCATCGTCAGCATAGAATTGCCTTAAAATATAATTTTGTCATATAAAGAGAATAAATGGTCTGAGCACTCAGACTCGAGGAACATCACATGTAACCAGGGACAGTGAGGGCTCTTCATGGTATGTTCCAGATGAAGATTAATATTATGATTGTTAAGAAATGAGCCCGGACAACAACCTCTTCTTCAGTGTCAGAAAAAGTCTAATATTCACAGCAGGCTTCATTTCAGAGGAGCTTCAGTGAAGGTATCCACAAGTTTTAGTTGTTCAGGTTCTACCTCACATATGAACACTGTAAATAGTAAAGAACGCAGACCATCTGCTCATCCAAAGGAAAGTCAATGCATTCCTGCCCTTAACAACTTTTTACAGATGCAACATCAAAAGCATTCCAACCGCTTCCATGACCCAAAGGCTCTATCCAACGAACGTCAAGCCTCCTCCCACTACGGCAGTCAGTTATGCCTTTTACCATCAGGGAAACTATAGGAACAATAAGACCTGCACCAACAAAGTAAAGAGGTGCTTCAAGCCTCAGGCCATAAGTGTGCTGAATGTTCTCTGCCTCCTGACAAACAAACAGCTGACACAAACACAGTTGGCCGCTTTTTGTTTTGTTTTGTTTCCGCATTATTATTTCCCCACACTATATTGACTTATTGTCAGTAACCTACTTTCCAAGTTAGAATTTCTTTGCTGTATGTACACGTAAGTTCACACAGCAGTGAGCTAAAGTCAACACCGCTCCTGGAATCTTTTTTCAGGAGCAGCCCGAGCCCCGCTCCATTTTACATTGATTACATGAGTTATTTGACAGCTTTCAGTACTCCTGCGTCAAACAGAAACTTGAGCACAGAATTGCTACACAATTATTTTTGTAAACATGAACCTTTTTTTCTCTTGATATATTTAAACCTGTAAATCTGCTGCCTTGATGCATCTTCATTGCGGTGGTGAAGGAATTTCTGCAACAAAGTCTAACCTTTATCAAATGAGTAAACCCATCAAAAGTTTTTCCACCAACTTAGCCACCTTAAATGTTTAAAGTCTGCAAAGTCCCATCACAGCACTCATACTGAACACAGATTCTGGCTAAATCTGTTTTTGTTCACTCTCATTTTAGAGCTGTGTTGTCCAAAGAGTTGCCAGACAGGGTGGAAAACTGGATTGGATAGGTTTCTGTTTTATTCTCCTAAATTGGACTACTTTGTCTCTACTGGCAAGTGCTTTGGCTGAACACAACTTCACGAGCACCAGAGAAATATACTGGGTTTAGTTCTGTTTGAGAATATGTCGGAGACGTGTAAACAGCTGGTGAAGTCTTGTATTAGATTGCATAAGAAAAATAACAAACAGTTCAATATAATATGCAGTCGCAAGTTGTTTTCTTGTAGTTGTGACTGTCACACTATTATGATTCAAAACCTTTGGTCCAGACTCCAGCCTGCAAAAATGCAATTTTGCACTGGGCGAAATAGTAGTTTTTAATCACAGTATTGTGTAATCTCTACAGAAATGGTTGTCTCCTAATTCACAGCAATACAATGAAAGAACATCAGTGCAGTTAATATGAAAAGAAGTGTGGTGAGGAGATATTTTTAAACTCTTGTATTTCATTTTTTTTTTTTTGCACATGGGGCTTAAGAAGGCAGAGGATCAGTCAATAATGAGCTAAATCTAATTATAATCATGAGCACTTGCAGGTAAAATGTTCATGGGGAGAGACAGTTTGTAGGGAAATCTTCTAATAATGTTAAGCCAATTATGTAACTGATATTTATCTGTTATCTTACGGTGATGATATAAAATTTGACAACCAGCATCCCCACTGCAACACACCAATTTATCACTGGTTAAGATGGTTAAACACCCTTTTTCTGTTGAACACACATGCTGCAGAGTGGAAGCAGAGATTTGTGGCTCCCACCAGGCAACAGCACCTGAAGGCTGAGTGTCATGTAGTGCTGTGCCTGAGCCACTGAGGCAGTGTTACTCTATCACACAGATGGAGTGACACTTTAGGTAAACAGCGAACCAGACCACTTAAAAGCTGCAAGTTTTGCTGGCAATCTCAGAGCAGCCACTTTACTTTTCTTTCTGTGTTTCTCCACTTTGAAGGGATAGAGCTGAGCATCGTATAGAAAAGGTCAAAACGAGGTACAGCAATACAGTTGGAAGCCAGCAACAGTCTCATATTTGCCAGCACTTTTTTCTTTGTGCAGGGGTTCTTCAAGGCGAGCGTAAAGGTCCCCTATTGATTTCACACTGGGATGTTAGGTAACTGCAGAGCTGTATTTTAGTGCAGGTCCAAGTGAAGTCTCAAGTCATTTGAAACGGGTCCAAGTTATCAAGCGAAGGATGAGTTTCAGGTCAAGTCACAAGTCGAGTCTAAGGTCATTCATGCAGAGATGAAATGTCCTAGAATACGTTTTTTAAAATACGAGGTACTATGCACCTATCTCTTCTGGGAGGAAATGATTTTATCTCAACGTCAAAGTAGTATAGTTGCTGCATCACATAATGTATGTAAAAAAAAATGTGAATGCAGGAATGTCTGCCTGAACTGTGTGGATTCCTTCCTGTTCCACCTCTCTGTCCCTTCTTCAGAGACATCCACCTCCACTTCTCATGGCGTCCCCAGTATTTGTGTTTCCATCAACAAATTTCTATGTGCATATCTAAGATAAGCAGGACAAAAGCTTAATGGAAACACTACTATACGAAAATGTACATAAAAGATTTTACTCTTGCGGTGGTAAGTGGTAAACAGGAGATGGAAATGCCTTTTCTGAAGTTTTGACATAGTGAACGTTTACCTCACATGACTGATGAGCTGTTTCCACTCTGCGGGTCAAGACGAGCTGACATTAAAGAACAATTATAAGTTAATGCTTCATTTCAAAATGTAGCCCGTTTACGGTCAACTCTGTATGTCGTTGTGCACAAACCAACTAACCAACAATTTGAGATGCATGACCAAAAAAAAACGCTTACATTTCTGCGGAGAAGGAAGAGCACAGCTACGTTCAAACATTATGAAAACAGGTTTTTGAAATGTGCAAATATAGCAATGCTGACCTTTTCAAGGAGGTGATTGAAGAAACAAGAGAAGGTGGCAGTGTTTGCACCGTCAAACAAGTCTACCACAGTGGAAGACATCAAATATTTTACCAAGACCTAAAGAAGCTAAATGTCACAAACTGCTCTTGCTGTCCCACAGCCATGATGACATCATTTTTAATCTTTCAATCGAAAGAATGCACACATTAGACTATTTAGTCATGACACATGACCACACACTTGGCATTTATACATATAATTTGACCTTTCCAGGGAGAGAGGAAAAGACGTTAGGATCTCGCAGAAACATGCATGATCGTCATTAGCTAGCTGCCTTGTGGGTACTATAATCTGCATTAAGAAAACTGAGAAAATAACTGTAGATTTAGACATGGAGAAGACTAAATCAGCATGTCTAATACTGTACATGTTGCCGTGCAGGAAATAAAGTTTTATTACTGTCTTAAACTGTGCTTGAGCAAGCTAATGCTGCAAGCTAATGTGATGGTGGCGTTTCCTGGTCAGGATTCCTCATCAGGGAGACTCCAGTCCAATTGGTAAAGATTAAAATTATGCCCTGTAACCCTCACATCACGGGATTATTTGGGCAGGTAATCAGTTCAGAGCAGGCTAAAATCCGGAACACTCTCACAATTGTCTAGATGGATGAGTAGGGCCCAAAAAGAAAACCCTGCCACTCCAATCACCTCATTCCCCTCACCTGACCTGCCCTCCTGCAGCTCATTCCCTCATCCTCCCTGCAGCACATACACCAGCCCTCCTCCCGGTAAGCTGGCAGGTCATTGCAGTTTCTTTGTTGCCATGTTTCTTTGCTTCCCCGCCACCTGTATCCGCACCTGCCGTCTGTCTGCTAACCTACCTGTGCTCGCAAGCTCTTTTGTATCTCACACCTGGTCGTTAAATCATTTAACTGTCCCTATCTGCCTCAAATATCTGCATTTGGCTGCGTCTCCCGCTGCCTCACACCTCCCCACCTGACAGATAGAATGAATGTGATCCAACATCGGTAAAGCAAGGATAGCAGTATAATTGCAAAAACATGCTGACTATAAAACAAGAAGCAAACTATTAAGGGACTCATTTTATTTAGTTCATTGATTTTCTTAATGCGACCGCGCTCTCAGATAACAGTCCTAATAAACAAACAGCAGGTTGTTTTTTTAATGCCACTGCTTACCCAGTCTATCCCTCACACTCTTTAAAAAGTGCCTTCTCGTAGTGATGACACAGGAGGAAATTGTTTGTAAGTACTGCAAAGAAACCTTTATCCTACCCACAGATTTTTTTCAAAGACTGCTTTGTATACCAACTTAACATAATTTCATAAGCAGGTGTTTTCCACCAGCTGTCCTCAACCAAACAGCTGCTTCTACATCTCTGATTATGGTTCTGCTGGATTTGAAACATTCTTCAAAGTTGCGACAAACATGCAACAACGGCTCCCTGCTGTGTGTGATTTAATGCTGCTCGTCTCATCCTCTATCACATCTTAATCAAGTGTTCTCTAGAGACTTTGGGAGGATAAAATATTCTGTGTAAACATTTCATACAAAGGGACCCCATGGCCTCTTCTCTTGGCCATTTATTTTTTAAGATTGTGCTTGCATTGTCACAGATTAATGACTTGAGCACATTTGGGCAAACACCATGAATGATACAGTTTCTTATTGTTCCTGGTACACTGTACAGATGAAAAGGAATCAATTGTAATCTTAAATATTTTACAGCAATGAGAAACAGCTCTGCGAATAACAAAAAGCAGCACATAAATAAGGAATTGGTGAGTCGATATTGGATTCATTCTTATGCCAAACACTCAGTTTAATCAAGTCTTATAGTCGTACAGCTTGGATTGCATGGTGTTCTTCCTCACAATTTTTTAATGCTGCAAAATAGTTTTTAACACCAACATTTTTTATGCTGCAAAAATACTTTTTAATACCATAAAGTATTTCAAAAAGGAATTTTTTTTTTAAATGCTTAAAATACCAAACATACCAAACATCCATTCCAGTACTTACCCTGTAATTATTAAGGTGCACTGGTATGAGTGCGTGACAGAGACAGTTGTCTTTGTTTAGTTCACGTCTGTAATGACAGCAGAGTGTCTGTCAGGTCAGCTGAAGTAAAGACAACATTGTTGGTAGCCTTCTGATTGGCTCAGTAGTGAACAGCACACTAATATACTGATGGACTCAGTGTTTTTGTGTTTTTAACTGAGCTAGATCACATAATATTTGATTGAATTAGATAAGTGAGGTTGTTTTCTCCAAATAGTTCTCTGAGTTTGAGCACTCCACCACACTCTGTTTAAAAAATAGCCATTTTAATGCTATGTGGTTTGACTGCAACTGTTCCTACTGTAATGTAGGAGTTAATTTGGGGGAGCAATTTTGCCTTATGTGCTCTGATAAATCTGTCATGCAGTTAACACACCAGTCATATTTCTGTTTTGATGACGACTCACCTCCTGCATGTGCTCCTGGTGTTCTTCACCACTGTTTGGAAATAAGCAAATAACAGGGCCAAACAGTAAAACCAGCCTTAAAAGTGATGGATTTTCTTTTCTTTTTTTTTAAGTGTAAGCGATGTGTGGTTGATCTAATTAATCCTGATGAGAAGAGTGGTTCATGTGGATTTCTAAGTAAGTGATAAATATTTAAAGACTCTTTAACGTGTTACATCTGAGAGCAGAGTGTGCTGTGGTGGTAGGGGGTAGAATGAGTCTAATTGGATTGGCAGGACCCCTGCTACCTACCGGACAGGCCAAAGCTGTCATCCATTGGGAAACATTGATATATTTTCCACAGACGTTATGACATCATGGTGTCAACTTCCCTGAGACAGCATACCATCAGCAGAAATGATGAAGCACCCTGCATGTTGAGTTTTATTTCGACTTGATATACTGCATGGGTGAGTGGTTTCTCCACATAATTAAACATTTGTGATGGATAACCAAAGCTGCTTTAATTCTTATTAATCCATATTTTTGTGTACGGCTGCACAAATCTGTTAGTTAAAAAAAAAGAAGTTTTTGCAATGATAAAAAAACACACACACACATTTTGGGCATTTCAGTGAGTGACTTGCCTTGATATTGTGTGACGCACGGGTCAGAAATTCAGCAAGCAGTTCATCTGGCCAATCCGGCATGTGTGAAAAGACACTTATTTTATTATTTTTGTCCTTTATCTGTCTGTTCAGCTGCAGTGGCCTTGATAAGGGAGGCGAGTGATGCCTTATGCAGCATTTTTCTACGGGTAATTGTGTGCTACCACTGAGGAATAGATAAGTATGAGTCAAACAGAGTCTAGTGAGAAAGATTTATATGCTGGATCAGCCCGTATCCCTTTATTACCAATGCAGATAGTCTTATACTCCTTTTAAGCATGTATGAAGTTTGTGTAATGTTCAGCTCTTTTGGTCCGTATTCCAAATGTCAAAAGGAGATGAAGGAAAGGTCGGTTATAAAGTAGACCAGTGTTGGCCTCAGCATATCTCTCTCCCTCAGTTAGTTGACATGTTGAGCATCATAGTTGGCAAATGACACAGTGCTGATGATTCTGTTGAACCGCCACTATAAATCAGGGATAATGGCCTACAAGGTTGAAACAGCTTGTCGGGTTAATTGCCATATACTGGCAAAAAGGCTGAAGACTCTGAGGGTAGTATATCTTAGCAATGGTTAAATAAGGTGAACTTTAGTTTTCAGTTCCTCTAATTAGACTGCAGAGATGATAAGAAGGAAGAGGGGAAATAAAAAGTGTCAATAGTGTACAACTTGAAGAGTTTACTTAATGATATGAAGAGTAAGGTATGAATAAACGTCACAAACTGCCGTTATTAATGACTGTTACTACTGTTCTAGTATTTCCATAAGGGTCTAACTGCAGACTCACAGGCTCCACAGCACACCCCTCGATAATAACTCCCAGAATTAAGAACTTTTTAAAAACCCAAACTATGATCTTTTCCTGAATCTTTTTGTGTTAAAATGCCTGAACCTGACATGGATGTACCATAATGTGAACTCACCCTTGCAGCCAAATTGCAGTTAAAAAAAAATCCCTGCTGTCCAAAAATAATTTTTCCCCATTGACCGTAACATTTAAAGAGATGTCTGTAAAACTGTTGGCAGGACACCTCAATCTGCAAACAAGGTCAATTATGTCTCGTTCTATCATGAATAATGATCCATGACTGTTTTATATTTGTGAAACATCTCAGATTCATCACAATGTAAAGCCTATGGGCTGAGCTGGAACTCACAGGTCGAGCGATCGTCATTGGACTGGATAGACACAATCTTTGGGTTCAGTATCCAGTTCTTGTTGGCAACATTGCTATGAAGTCTTTAAAATGGGTATAATGAATATCTGTACCGTTATGGTGGTGGGGCATGATGAGTAACCACGGTATTCTTCACTCTGTTGGTTCCAATGTAGAAAATAATGATTTTGCCTCATCCTTGTCCACTACATGTATCAGAACACCATCTGGTATTATTATCACTTTCAAAAGAATACATCAAACAGAACTGAGCCAATTACTGCAATCCAGTTGATCCTGACATCCAAGAAGTGGTGGAAACATCAAAGCTCATGCAGACGCACAGTCATTTAACTCTTTTGACAGATGTACTGGGAAAAAAAACCCTGACAGAAAACTGAGACAATTCAAAAACAATTGTTGGAGATGAACTAAACCGAAGTCGTATTTACTTCTTTACATCTTTAGAAGACAATCACAGACTTGCTATCGTCTTTAGACACCGTATCTTAAACGCTATATTCTTATTCCCTGACACATTTGTGTAAAATTTTGATGGGCTCATCAAAAACAAAACAAATAAGTCAAGTATATGGCCACTTCTGTCGTGCCTGTTCATACCCTCGTCAATGGTGACTCTAATAACCACAATGCCCTAACCAAACATTAAATCACAGTTTTATATGTAATCAAATCAAGCTCATCACATCTGCACTGATTGATTCTAGAGTAAATTGCTGCCTGGCATTTGCAATTTCATTAACTCACACTGGCGGGGAGAGATTGTGTGTGTGTGTGTGTGCGTAAGTGCCTGTGTGTGTGTGTGGGTGAGTGTGAGAGACATTCCAAGCAGACCGGGAGAGTGTGCAAGGCAAGGAGAAAGTGACTTAGGCAAGTAGTTAGAGAGAAACATGAGGGCAGGGGAGTGATTTGTTTGTTCTACGGGACCTGAATGCATCGTAATTCAGTGAAACATCAGAGGAGATGGCGGGGGAAATAAGTTTGTGTTGAGGAGGAAAGGTTCAATTCCAAAAAACAATTGATGTTTATTAAAAATAATAATACTCCATATTCATGACTTTACAGCTGAGCATTAAGATGATTAAATCCTCAGTCTAATCTTTTTAAGGGTAAGTATTGAGCTTATACCACAAAGTCGACAGATATGACTGGAGTGACAGATCCGTGATAGGATGTGACATGATGTTGATCTAGGTTATGATTTCCAGTGTGTGGCTTTAGAAATACTGCTGCACCTCAGTGTAAGTACGGTTCACGGCTCCAATATATTTCAAGGGGCACCGAAGTGGCTTTGACAGATGTGGTCTGACCGCCAACTAGAGGACCTGGAGCACATGGAGCGAGGGCACCTTGGCCATAGACCCAGACAGAGACACAGAGGTCTAATTAAGACATGTGGCAGGAAGAAAGAGAGCAGACTGGCAGGACTCCCAGTGGTAAACACTGCCTAGGATCAGACAGATGTAGCGATTTCCCCCGTGTCTGTCTGTCTGTCTGTCTATTTCATAAACCCCCTGTCTGATCCTTCCCTCTGTTTACCACTGGTGAGGCCAAGTGTCTGAGACTTATTTTACATTCCTCTCTGCCTTGTCGCCACCGGTCTTAATTAGACCACTATGTCTTTGTCCGGGACAAAGGTGCCCGCAGTCTTCACTTAATGCAGACACCGATATAGTGGGTAGTAGTCCGTCCCACTCTCCTGGACCAGAGGAGACGATGTACTTTGTGGGCTCCTCTTCAGATCCAGTTAATGTGTTTACTGTCCTTAATGCTCTTCATGCATTCAGCCCTGGATACTCCTCCGTGATAGGCTGATCTGAGAGGGCCATTTTATTTAATATGTGTTGACCTGCTGCATGGTGTCACTGTCTTTACACCATTACAGCACTGACACTTCTTAAACGCCAACTCTTTTGGGCTTCGGGTAATTTGTAGTCGACAGTGCGTGTACCTGTACATGGCTTCACCCTAACCTGTATGAATTAAAACAACATTATGCAGCTATTTTGCCTTAAAATAATTTGAGACAAAGAGTTGTTATAGAGAGAATGGGCCCTCTGTTATTCCCACTCTACGCTCTGGACACCTGTTCTCGCACTACGTAACTTTGGTGAGCAGCTACAGATTGCTGCGAGAATTCCCGTTAAAGCAGTGACACACAGCCAGCTATGTCCCTGATGTTGGTCAAATGATTCATATTTTACAATGAAAAAACATCACCTGGCTGCTCTGCCTCTTGGTGAGTTTCCTGATGGACAGAGAGCAGTATTGATCTGAGTACAACACTTATTATGAAGGAGCATTCTCATTTGGTTCTCTTACTCTTGTGATTAAAGATGCATCTTGTGTTGTAAATATAAATAGTGACTCCCACCTGCATTGTAATTTGCTACTGGCTGATTGATGAAGTATATAGAGGCAGCCTTGGTTCCATGAGTAATATTAGCTGGCTTGCTATGTCTCCTGTATCTGCACTTGCTTGACGTTTGGCTGTGTTAGCAAAGGTAGTGACATAAGGAATGTAATTTTCACAAATGAGTATGTTGCTTTAATTAAGATGTATGGAGTGGCATGGCTGATGTCATTTCCACATAAAATTTCATCCGTCAGATGTTTTTAGGAGTCATTATGAACATGCTTACAGAAAGCACCTTGCTTCATTTTGGCATCATTGCAACCAATGAGGTCAAACATCGACTGCCAGTTTATGTCGAACTCAGTTTCACTTTTAG
Source organism: Serranus cabrilla (assembly GCA_903364295.1). Taxonomy (NCBI): domain Eukaryota; kingdom Metazoa; phylum Chordata; class Actinopteri; order Perciformes; family Serranidae; genus Serranus; species Serranus cabrilla. The sequence continues at coordinate 184,233 of CAFUXE010000823.1, read as the reverse complement.
TTTGTTTCCTCACCTCTCTCTTGTGTACAATCTTGCAAGCCCTCTGTTTTACTTCCCCTTCCTAATTTTTCTATGAGGTAGCAGTGGTTATTTGTGTGTTGAATGAGGGGAGGAATACAGACAGAAAGATCACATCTGAACCAAATCATACATGAGTCTTTAACAAGCATGTGAAGGCTCCCTGCAAACAGACTGCAGGTACACATGCTTGTAAAGTGCCACCCTGTGTTCTTCACCGCTTCTTTGGTGTGTGTACGGTTCTGGCGTCAGGGTGTAAATTACTATTGACACGGTGATATGAACCATGGATGCAGAGAAAGTACCTTATAATAGGTTTTTGCCCTAAACCAGTCACCTGTGTATACTCAGCCCTCCCTCCTCCCCTCATCAACCTCCCAGTGTAAATAGAGGCCAGTCTTCAGTGCCACTCTCAGAGTGTCTGTGTTGTTTTTATGCCTTGTCATTTTAGCTTGTGTGAGATCAATTTTCTATTCAAGCTTATGATGAAACACATTCAAAATGACAAAGTTCAGTTGTAGGTGTTGTTATTTGCAAATCGAAAAGTTAATTTAGGATTGTTTAGAAGCTTTTGTGAATAAAAGGGGGATTATGTGTAGAATTAGAAAATTTCTGACTATGGCAACTATAGTGCTGGAATCAGAAATAACTCTTTCACAGATGTCCTAAACAGCACTTATTGCACATTGCTTTGCAATTGCATTACACTGAGACAAAAGGGATGAATTCAGGACATAGACTGCACCTGTTTTCACCAGGAATGTTTCCTTCTCAATGAGAACATGTGAAAAAATGTATTACTTGGCATGTCTTGTTTTGATGGTTTGATGCATTAATTTAAAGTACATGGCATTTGCATTGCTGTCACTTTATTGCATAAGAATGCACAATAAAAGTGGTGAGTGTAAGAGGTTCTAATTCTGCTTTAAAAAATGGTTTCTGTGCATGTGTTTACAGCACAAAAATTGGCAGATTACTCCGTTTGAATTAAAATTGCATATCAAAAAGTTTTAATCTCATTTCAAATCTTCTTTTACAGGGTTTTAGTACATCATGCAAAGTCCTATCTATTACATGTCACCTCACCTGAGTGAATGATGGATTGTTGTTATAGATTGCATGGGAAATGCATTTTGCTTTCCCTCAGCTGGGTTTTTTTGACCCACTGCTATTGCCAGAGTTGAGCTTTGCTTTATGACCCAAAAGCAAAAGGCCCATTACCCAACCATGCATTTATTTCCAAACCACAGATCTGTGGCACTGTAAAGTACCTGTCCCAGTGAAGGTTGTAAAACTTTCAGCACAGCATTTGTGAAATAATCTTTGAATTTTCAGTGCAGCCACTTTGTACTGTATTTGAGTGAAGGATACCGAACAAATGTTATTTCATTTCTGACAAACGTGTGTGGAGACGAAGAGGTTTTGTAGATGATGTACTTCAATGTGACAAACAACACAACACACACCACACACACCTGTTGTCACTCCATTTATATTTAGTCACATCACATCCCTGTCTCCCTGCAACAGCAGGATGATAGCCCCTGGGATCTGAAAGCCAACAGATCTTTCTTTTTTTTTAGATGGAAGAGTCAGAAAATAGACACAATGTAGAAAAAGTGAGTGTGTGCCAAGAATCTCAGTCAAAAACTATTCTTATCTTTGAATAGGGGATTTGGAGGACTGTCATCGCTGACATACCTGATTGTACAGCGTAATTACAAAAAACTTGAATCGTGTCCTGTGAATCCTGTGATCTAATCTTGGCTCCGGTGGTGCTGTACAGTTAGCAGCTATTGTCCGCAGTGACAGCTGTTATCATCACAACTCTCTTGTCTGTCTTCACAGCAGACTGAATGCAAACTGGAGCTGTCCCAAACCACCAGTTATCTTCCAGGATTATGCTGCCACCTCAAATGATTATGTTCTGCCAACTAATGACATATTACTTGGAAATTGTTTTTTTGTGCTTTCCATAAAGTTAAATATAAAGTTTAATAAAAAAAACGTTATTGTAATTATGCAATTTGTTTTAGTTGCTAGGTTCTTTATGATAAATAGTGTCATATTTGCTTTAAGATATCTGAGCTTTGGTGTCCTCTTGCTGACTGATGTTAAAGGGATAGTTTGGGATTTTGGACACTAAGTTGTATGAAATATCTGTAGAATAGATAGTTCTGTATTTCACACAATTTAATTTCCTGAACTATCTCTTTAAATTCTGGCTTCTTTTGAAGAGAACATTAACAGTAAGTAGAGATGAAAAAAGGCATTGACTGTGACTTTTGTGGCCCTGAGTAATGTCTGCAGGTATTGACTTCAGGTTGCTCACAACCTGCAAACACAGTAAAAACCCAGGGCAAAAAAAGTATATCATTTATTTTTAGGCCTATATATCTATGAGCGGAGATGTGGTCTTGTCTGGACTATGGTGGACTGGTTTTAAGGGAACTAAATTGTCAAAAGTTATATTTTCATGTCTTTTTTGATTACGAAGCAGGTCTAGGTGCTGTACACGTACTGTCAAAATAACTTTCATATCTTCTATAAATATTTGATAATGAAATATATTTTTTTGTAATTACGCTCTGCAGTAAGAGGTTAAAGTGCTCAGCAAATGGAAATGTGATCATTTACAGCTTTGTGAACACTATAAAGTCCATCTGCTGAGGAAGATCACATGAAACCATCAAAAGCTCTGGAACAGCTTCTAAACTGACTTTGAAGTGGGAGTGTTTTTTCATCCATCTCTTATCAAGTTTTTATTAATCCTCTAATAAGTCCCATTTCACTATTTAATAATCCAGCAGCTATATTAGAAGCATGTGTTGTTTATTTCAGACCAAAGTTGAGCAGTGAAGTCAGTAGCAGTGTTGCGGAGCCTGTTCCACTCTGGGTCACAGTGTGAATCTGAAAGAGAATAGTAATGAAAAATGTGACTTTTCATGAACTGAATTTTCTAAAGGGCCCAGCCGGTCAACAGCTTTTTGTTTTCTGGGACAAATTTACATTTCAATAGGTTTGGCAGAGGTCCGAGTTTCAGAAAGGTGAGCCGGTGTTCAGAGTTGATGAGCAGGAGGAACAGTGGAGATTTGCTTCTTCTGGTATTTGGACACATTTTATTGACAGCAAGCAAGAAACCTAGTACAGGATTGTTTCTTCCAGCCAGCTTGACCTTTGGTGGTTTAATTTAACTCTACGAAGAAGTATCCTTTCTCAGACACTGTCCAGGCTGCCGTATGAGAGGCAATTCAACAACACAAGGCAGACAGTCTTTCTATGCTGACCCACACTCAATCCCCATCTGCTGCAGAGAAATTCAAACTACTAGAGAGATATCGAAGAGGATTTCAGTGCCATTCACTGCTGAGAGACACTGACATAGAAGTCAGAGAAAATACCGTGGGGAATATTTGGTGTTGGTAATGATGCATGTGGGGAGAAGATGAAGGGGAGTCTTTTCTTCTCTGCTGAGAGTCGCTGTTGTTGAAAGCTGTCAATGAATATAGAGCAGCCTGCTATTTGGGAGCTCAGGATAGCACAATGAGTAAGAGGTCTGAGGTTGGCCTCTCTCTTATTTTCTTGCTGTGACTTACTGAAATTACGGTATGGATTTTGTTATGAGATATCATCAGTTTTTGTCAGTGCTTTCTTTGAAAGTCTGCGCTGTTATTGACAATAAGATTACCGACCAATGAAATTCCATTCTTACCTTCTATTTTTGAGCCGTGCTCTGACTCGGGCCATGCCATGCAGTTCAACATACTGCTGTCAAACGTCTTACATCAGCACAGGCAAGTTCAGATGACAGCATATTTAAAGTGCATGTTATTGGGATTGTGTATGTTCTATTGTGTTAAATGATAAAAAATCAGTTGGAATATCTCTGTAAAATATGCTGTAATATGAACAATATGCGTATATGTCTGAAACTGCACATACTGTTCTTTATAGCAAGCTCTGCTGGCATTTGACCTTATGGCATTTATACTGATTCTGTAGTAGCGTAATATTGGCGTGCATTTACATTTCAGTCCAGCATTGCTGAACGAAGTGGGAGGACAAGTAGTGCCGTGCAACAGCACTTATTTCTTATTAGTGTTGGTTACACAAATATGGTCAATTAAATGTTTTCCGTCTTGCCGGCTCTGCTGCTTCACATCGATCCCACCTCGAACAGTCTCGCCAAATTAATGCCCACGTTACTACCTCTGAAGGCGATACAGAACCAGGATCACTTGGTCCTCCCATTATGTCTCTGGGACGTTCAGATTGCGAAATGTAACAGAAGCGTAAATATTGAAAAGAGATGTTAAAATGACCATAAAATTTAAAGGAGACCAAAACAACTACAAAGAGCCCTAAAACAGCTCAAAGAGACTCACATCTCAACATCAATGAAAATGGGCAAAACGAACACAAAGAGGCTCAAAATGACTACAAATAACACTAATAACTTGAGAGAGACTCAAAATTACTTTAAAATTACATAACTTCAAAGAGGGCAATGGGGCAAAACAATTACAGCTAAATGTATTTTAAGAACCAAAGTAAGTTCTTGCTCTGCAGTAAATTGCTATTGTTGCTATTATAAGATTGTTGACACTTTATTTACAGTTAATAGATAGCATAGTCCAGTGGTTACCAACTAAGGGGTCAAGGCCCCTCAGAAGGTTGGGAAGCCAGAGGGGTCATGAGATGAATAATGGGGGAGGACTTGTATTCAATCTTTTTTTTTTTATCTTTAGAGGGAAAATTGCTTTTTGTGGAACTGATACCAACTCATAGTTTGGGAACAACTGGCTTAGTCTTTAATGATGCATTTTATATATTTTTTTATTATTTAACATCTAAGAAGTAACTTGTAACTACAGCTTTCAGTATGGAGTAACTGAAAAGTGCAATATTTTCCTCTAAACTGCATTGGAGTAGAAGTATCAAGTAGCATACGATCAAGTGAAATAGAGGTAGACTCTATCAGCAGATGTAATAAGTTACTTTACACCTCTGGTAAGACATGGAGGTCGAAACATATTAATACTGTTTGTGGGGTCATAATCAACTGCTATACAAAGGTAAATGTGGTATGAAATATGTATGAAGCCATGTGTGGAAAAATATAGAAGCACTTTATGTTCACATGATGCATACACACAATAAATAATTCATACAATGCATTCAAATGGATGAACTGATATTTTTACTCTTGTTACAGACGGTGTGGACACATAATGAGCCAATCAGCCTTCCAGTCATAATGCAGGCTTGTGCTGTGATAAAGTGCCTCACTAAACCAAGTCTCCATAGGAAACATCATTTCTATAGTAGGAATATCTCATATATTCCACCCCACACTACATCAAGCCTCAACCCAATCTGTTATCCTAACGAATGCACACATTCTTATGCATATTAAAGCAGACAACAGTCATTTCAACAGAATAAGAGAGTGAGCAAGCCGTATTCCCGCACCAATTTTCCCTGATTTGAGTAGGGACCGCTGATTGCAATACAGAGTGGCACCTAATTTTACCTGAGAATGCATCTTATTGTGTTTTGGCATTGATTTTCCTTTCTTTAGTCACAAGGAAAGACGGAGAAAAAAACTGAAAGAGAAGAGAAAAGGAGCAAAGGGAGAATGGGAAGGCGGGTGGTAGACACACAAGACTAGGAGAGAAATTTTCCAGATATGGGAGAAAGACAGACATTAAGAAAATATAACCCTCATTAGTGTTACATTAGGCTTATACTGTACCTCATTAGTCAGGATCAGCTTCAAGTCCAGCAAATGCACAAGAATTAGTCTTGATGTCACTGCTGCAGAGACATTGACCACGGTGCCAGTGAGGCACTATGGGCTTCCACTGAGACACAACAATAAGAATACATTACAGTATAATTCAATGCAGGCAACTGCAGAACAAATTAAATCCTAAAAAACCCACAATAATCCTCCCTGACATAAGAGAATACAATGAGCTTCAAATTGAAGGTACTTGTGAGTCTCTTCTTTTCATGGTACTTCTACTTCTTCTATATTTCAGAGGGAGGTATTGTACTTTCCTGAGTGACATTTCTCTCACAGCTTTAGTTACTTTACAAATAAAGAATTTTGCATTAAAATAGCATGTGTGGTTGTAAAAACTACCCAACAGTTTATGCAAGTACACCTGATATAACAAAATGATACGACAAAAAAAGAAAGAAATAATCCGCAACACTTTTACTTTTAATACTTTCAATAGAAATAATTGAATGTATATTATCCTGAAATGGGCCTATCTGTATTGGCAGTACTTTTACTTTTTTTTTGTATCTAATTTCCCTTTGGGAATTAATAAAGTAATATCTATCTTTAAGTATATTTTGATGATAATACTTTTATACTTTTACTTCAGTAAAATGTTTAATTCAGACTTTTACTAGTAACAAAGTATTTCTACAGTGAGCCACTATTACTTTTACTCAAGTAAGAAGTTTGACTTATTCTTCCATCACTGTTTATTGCATTGCTGTAGAAAGGTCAACCTTACTTATATAAAGCAATAATTCAAAATTATTTTTGTAAGCATTAAATCATAATGTTAATATCACTAACTAAACTAAAAAAATGTGAGCCATAAAAATGACACATGAGAAGTGTTAAACTCATCAGGGAATAGAAGATTAATTTGAAGGATATTTTTGGCCTTCTGTTTGCAACCAGAGTACATTTTAACCACGTGATGACCTGCGGCAGGTGAAAGGTCACCTTGTGACGTGACCTCCGTGATGCTAACGTGTGGAGCTGTGGCCCAGGACGCTGCTGACTTTGCGTGGTGAGTTAATTTTGATGATCGCGTTTTATTTATAGTCCGTTCGTTACGCAGCGTCGCTGAATAATCGCGCAACATAATACCATGACTGACGGCTCTGCTGGTGAACACCCCGATGGCGATCTGTGAGTGTTTTCCCCCCATGCTGTGATGTTATTATGTGCTGTGCTCGGTTTGTCTGTACATTGAAGCTGTTTTGTAATGACTGATGTCACATGGAGAGTCTGGAGAACTCAGGCACCTGTGGATTTGTGTGAGTTGAATGAGTGCGCGCAGGGCGCAGGTCTGCTTGTTGTTTTGAGGATTGTATAATCAGTAATCAGCTGTAATAAGATCACGTGTTGATGCATGCATGGGAACTTTTAAATCTGCATTTGCTTTTTCTGTTCAATCCTTTCAGTAATCAGTACTGCTCTGTCCCTCTTTTGCATGCTCAGAGGATAAATAAGCGAATTGTGTGAAGCAATTTATGCTTTATTATCCAAAACATTAACTTGTTAAGCTGCTAACTGATGATTTCATGGCATGTTTCACTTTAGTTACTTTCACAATCAGAGATAATTAGAGTTTTTACAATAATCCATAGAAAAATTCCAAAACACCAATCAGCACAAGTAGTCTTAATATTAAAGAAAACATATAGGAAAGGTTTAAATTATTATTCCATGTGCCCCCTTTTTAATTTTTTAGCACCTGCTCCTGTAAAGCTCACTTTACTGCAGGGCTCTGTGCAAAGGTGAGCTATTCCCGTCATTTCTCAAGACATTTAATTTGCCTAAACTTAACCAGGCCACAATAATACACCATAAATACTACTTTGCTGTTTAGGTGCGAGGACTTGTTCTATACTCGCTGTGTTCCCGCAGGTATATGTAAAGGGATATGTAAAGCTGCAGGACATCTGCCTCACCTGCCTTCCTCTCTTTTTTAGCTTTGCCAAGGCCTGGCACCTTTATCTGCCCCCTATCTGAAACACCTCGGCTTTACTCCCACTGCTCCACGCTTTGCCAAATTACCACTAAGAAATTCCAGCTAACATATTGACATAGAACGGTGTTGACACAGCTGCCTGCAGAAATACCACAGCTCTGTGTAAATATTTTACACTATCAAAATCAATGTTAAGTCAGTTTGAAATAATGTGAGAGTTTATAACTATTGCCAAGGTTTTAATATGTTTTTTAATGTATAATCATATTCTGGATTGCTTTTTTAACACATAATGTTGATCCTGTATATCACATGAACCTTACTTGCTGGGCTTTTGGCCGCTGCCTGCAGGTTGCTGTGCATCAAACTCTCATGGGGCGATACACTGGAAACAGTCCATACCACTGAATCTTAAAACGTGCTAAACATAGACACACACACAAACACTTGGATGCACATGCACACCCTGATACTCTTCTATATATGAAAGTGCAGCTATGGACAGTGCTGGGCTTTATCTTCTTTTTTCTCCTTTACCTTCTTTCTATTTCACAGCCAGCTGAGTGCCTTCAAGTGCATGCTTCAATTGTTTCACTCCTCTTAGTGGAGCTCCACAGCAGGGAGACGTCTTCCCTGGTGATGTTAAAACCACTTACCAAACTTGTGCTCTCTGTACACACCAGTGTAGAACTTGGAGAGCTATTAGTTTTAGTCCTTCACATATGTTCTTTTAGCTCTCATTATGAATTAAGGTTTTTTTTTCAATAGATTCAAGCTCTGTACCTTTTTTTTTTTTTAACTTGTCTTCAAGGGCACAGACATGCAAAAAGTCCCACCACCTGTGTTGTTTATTCCCTTTTTGTTGTTGTTCCTGTGGCATTGTGGTCATTTTTGTGGCACTTTGTAACTGTTTTGGTCTTTTTGTATTTAACTTTTTTGTCAATGACTGTTTGTAGTCATTTTGAGTCGTTTTGTAGTTGTTTTGTGTCTCTTTGTAGTCATTTTGTGTGTCTCTGTGGTTGTTTTGCCTGTTTCACAGTCATTGTGAGAATCTTTCTTCCTGTTTGCAGCTTTTTTGCATCACTTTGTAGGTTTTTTTGTTGTTGTAGTTGCTGTCTTTTTGTGTCTGTAGTCTTTTGGAATCTCTTTGTAGTCATTATGTGCCTCTTTGTGGTTGTTTTGCCCATTTCATAGTCATTGTGAGTCTTCTTGTATCTCTTTAGGGCTTTTCAGCATCACGTTGTAGTTGTTTGAGTCTCTTTGTGGTCTCTTTGCAGATCTGTGCATTGCTTTGTAGTTGTTGTTTTTCCATTTGTGGTCTTTTTGTGCCTCTTTGTTGTCAGGTTGAGTCTCTCTGTAGTTGTTCTGTGTTGCTTCGTAGCAATGTTTAGCCTCTTTAGAGTTATTTTGCCCATTTCAAACACTGAGTCTCTTTGTGGTCTCTTGCATATTTTAAAAATTACTTCTGTTCTAATGTGTTCTTTGTCTCTTTATAATAATTTCTTTGTGGTCATGTGAAGGTTCTTGTCTCTGTGTCTCTTTGAGTGACATTTTGTCGGTGAAACCCCCCCAGCAGGCGCAGGCCCCTGGGCCTCGTCTGCCTGTTTGGTAATCCATCTATCCATGTCGCCTTGTTTTTTGTTTTTGTCTTTCTGAGTATTTGTCTCTCTGAGGCACTTTGTCTAGCTTTGTATTTCCACATTGCCTCTCATCACTCTCTCTGTCTGTGTCTTCACTCCTTTGTATTCTGAAGGAATATGCAGCCAAATCCATTTAAATCTGATTCTGGATAGTTGCAGTGTATTTTTCTATTTTAACATTCTCAGGTAGATGTGATCTAGCTGTGTATCCTATTTTGGGGGGCTTTTGTTGTCTTTTCCTATCTTCTCTGTGCATTCCTGGGCAAGAAAGCCAATCAAAATGTGGGAGAACACAAGAGGAAGGAACACTTGGGTTTTTGCCTGACTGCGAGGACAGCAGCAGCCTTGGTACTGTTCCTGTTTTTAGCCCTCTTCTATCCTCTCCTGGTGTGCGTTGCAGGCTCTTGGCTGGCTCCCACAGACAAACAGCCCTGTTTCTCTGGACCCCACTCAGTGTAGAGCAGCCATTGTCCCCCGAAACTCCTTCATATCCATCCTCTCAGGCTCCAAACTCTGGAACATGGGCAGAGCTGTCCAAACAATGGCCCCTGAATAACCGTGACGCTGGATGTGCAGACGGCTCCACTGTAATTGGAAAAGACCTCTAATGAGGGAGGCTGAATGCCTGACCATGGGCCACCAAGCCTAAAGCCTGGGAGTTTGTATTGTCTTTCTCCTCTGAAGGCTATGGATGGGACCATTTTGGCTTTGTCGGTGCATGTCTGCTTGCATGTGAGGATTTGCTGTGAGAATATTCATTTGGGAGGGCAGGTCATTCCCACAGTGCACATCCTATCCTTTGGTCTGGCCTGATTTGCATTCACTCGAACGGCTAAACTCCTATTCACTGATCTGCTCTCTGGTCTCCGGTGCATCCTAACTACCTTTCTTGGAATGCACATGCAAATCCTTTTTTTTTCTTTTTTTTTTTA
>CAFUXE010000823.1:63960-173826 GCA_903364295.1 Serranus cabrilla | reverse complement strand
TTTTTTTTTTGCTTTAACATTTTATCAAAGACTTTTTATATTCCTTTTTCTATTTCTCTCCCTCTCTCCATGAATAGACGTGGCTAAAGACAGCTTGCTGAGGTAATGCAGTTTTTTTGATAATGAGCTTCCAGTCAGCGGAACAGCCCAGTCACATCTAATATCTCCTAATAAAAGGAGAGCGGTTGCTTCTCTCTGCAGGGAGTGCTATTCAGCTCAAACTTGTTGGAGTGCTGGGTGAGGAATGCCTCTTAATTAGGGACATTAAAAGTCCACAGGGCACACTAAGGAACCTACGGGTGCCATGTGTTATGGACCTCTGACCCTAAATATTGTATCATCCCATAAACTTCCCCTTGGCTGCCAAACTGTTAAACCAAAACATCAACCTTTTTCTCATCCTATAACAGAATCTCATCCTCTCTGTTCTGACTTCTTTCTTTCCCAGCAGAGCAGCAGCAGCAGCAGCAGCAGTGCCCTGCGTGATGTGATATTACACCCCAGCATCTCCACATTCAACAAAGAGAGAGGTCGCAACCTGTCTGAGCTTCATTGTGACTGGCAGGCACGATGGCCCTGCTGGGTTTCCTCTTAATAGCAGTAACGTGCATTTGATCTGGCTTTTGACCAAACCGGCCATGTGTGTGCCTATAACAGCATAACCTCTACCACCTACGCAGGAGCAAAGCAATAATAGAGCTGTGACACTTAGCCCCTCTCTGCAGAGAGTAAGGATTTTCTGTTTTTCCTTTTTCAATCTGATGACAGCCGTATTGACCCGTTCCCCTGCTGCGCTCACTTTATATTGTTATTGTATAAATACACCCTGTTGTCTACCCTGTTGACAAATCCTCAACGCTGCCGTGTCAGTGACTGAGTGAGGTGAGCTGAAATTAGCGTCCCACAGCAAGAGAAGGCTTTCTCTGACCAGCTGTGGTCTCTGGCAGACAGGACCACTGAGAGTTTAACAGCCGTGTCAGTGCTTAATTAGAGAGCCAGACCAAAGGAAACAGCTCATGTTCCTTGTTAAACATGCTGAAGGCCATAAGCTCACTGCGCAGACTGTCTGGGGGTCAGCGGGTCAGACTGGGATGATGAAGTTTCCCCGTACGTGCTTCCTGAGTTTGAATGAGGTAAGGGTCTAATTGTAGCATGTGTTATTATTCACTGGCTCAGTATATGTCTACATCGAACCGAGTGAGGTATCATTAGGTGATGTTTTGAAATCAGCATTTAATTCGATCATAACCAACGTCAAGGCTGTGCCTCTAGGGCCCTGTGGGGACTGTGTTCTTAGTAGATGAGATGGCTGGAGGATTCACAAACAAATGGAGAAAGTTCTAATAAATTTAGATGAAGTTCTGTGACGAGTTGATGAGGAAAAGTTGCTTAAATTGGAAAGACACCACAGTAACTGAAGTGCTGTGCTGTGTCAAAGTGGTGTTTTTGAAGATGATGACACTAGAGGTTGGCAAAATATGTGGCTGCAGAGCCTCATGTGGCTCTTCAGGTCATCTGCAGTGGCTGCCTGTGGCCGTAACAAATAATTATTTGAAATGAAATGGTTATTTCTTCATTTATCATTGGTGTAGGCCCAAAATGATTGTATTCTCCAATTGATATATAGCATTCAAAACAACCTTTCTAACATTTAAGTGAACTGAAATATGTATCATAGCTTAAAGGTGCCTTCACCTTAAACAACTTCAAGTCAAGTAGTTTTGATTTTCATTTTTTCCAGCCTCTCATTTGCACTTGGATCCTGGCTGCTTTCTTACAAAATCATATAAATGCTCATTATGACTTATTAGTAAGTATGGTAGGATGATTTAGACTTAGTACGATGTTTTTTCTACATTAAAATAAGGTTTGCGGTCCATTCAAACATGTTTTCTCTTCTCAACCATGGCTCTTTTGTCATGTCTGCCGATGTGTAGGAGAAGCTTGGACACATTTAGAAAAGATGGCAAATCAAATTTTACAATACATTTGGTCTGGTTGTTATTTCCCCTGTTTTTTGTTATAGAGTTCTGCTGATACAGACAGCAGCTCAGAGCTGGACTGTGCAGCCAGTGAGGGGGTTCATGACCTGCTTTGTGCATGACGACCACCATCTACTGTAGGTAATACACTGACTGTGGATAAATACCTCATACGACCCTATTTCAAAATATCTGAACTGTCCCTTTAAGAGTACAGTTCATGGAGAGTTCATTAACTTTGGGCAATGACAGAGAAACACATGCTAACAAGCTACACATATATTTTTTTGCTAAACAGTGACCATGCTACACACACACACACTCACGCTTTTTCCTCTGCGATACCACTTCTCCGCTGTAGCGCCACGGCCCACAACACAATTGTTGTGTGTAATGACCCGCTGTCCTGTTACTCTTGGCTGATCCCTTTCTACCATCCCCGGGGTGTTTTATTTTGCCAGCCTGATCGAGCCTGTGCAGTCAGTTGGATCTACCAGACGAACCCGGACAAAGAACCATAAAACTTTAATCTGGGATGAATTGTCATCTTGGTTCTCTTCCAAAACCACCGTTTTTATAGGACGTGTACCAGTTGGTATGGACGTTATTTAAGTCACAGCTGACTGCTGAAGAATGAAAGAAAGGCTTTGAGAACGCATATGTCAGATCTTTCTATATCTCTCTATCTGTCTACATACATTCTCCTCTTGGATAATTGATGCCAGTGCCAGTGACATTTTGAACATTATTCCGCCCTCAAACCTGATGTTCCTAATTTGTGTTAAACTCACAGGGGACATTTGGTCTGCCAAAAAAAAAGCCTTAATTATTTAATTCCTGACTCACTAATGAGTTGAATGACATTCCTCATAGGAGTTAACACAGATACCCTCCAAAAAGGTTTGATGGATTGCTCTTAGCTGTATTAATTCATTTTGGATCCTTGTCCGACAGGTGGGCATTTCAGAGCGTAATTGCTGTCCAGCTGTGCAGCAGACTACACACTCCAGACTCATAACCTATACACTTTTATAAATATCTCTCTTTAGTATGCAGATGATAAAGCGATTTTAAATGATTGAAGCAGTGGAATGAGTTTAAACTGATAGAATACCAGCGTTTTAATTAGCATATGGTCGTGATTGCAATCATAGAATGATAATGTAAGACTTACAGGTTAAATTAAATATAAAAAAAATGATTTGCATCAGAAGGAAAAAAGGGAATATGTGGAACTCAAAAAACATACTTACAAGGAAAGTGACTGTGCTGCTGTGAATCGAGTGAAAAGGTCACTTCTCAATAGGTGAGACAGGAGGAGGAACAATTCATTGCAGAGAAGAGAGAGACATGTGGCTGGTAGTAGCAGAATGCTTGTGTTTATGACTGCACCATAGCCTGGAGGTTTGGGAATGCGTGCCAGCACCCGAGGTCTAAACTTGACACAAGCAGCCGGTGGAGAGAGGATGTAGTGGTAACATGAGAGGGTATAGGATGCTGACATGCTGCAGTGTACTTGAGGAATGGAAGGGGCTGAATGGAGTTCAAGAAGTCAGCTGGAAGGGAGTTCCAATACAAATGGGAGTTCAGTCAATGATTAGAGCAAAAGAGAGAGCTAGGCAGTGTCCCTGGAGAGTAAGAATCTCATTTAATCTGCAGCAGAGAGTGCAAACACACGGGAACGGATCAGATTGTAGCCGAAATCAGAGGCGGAATTACAGTTTGTAGAATCATAATGAGTAAATGTTTAGAGGTCTTGCATAAACTTTAGAAGTTGATATCAAAATTTGGGCAGATACAGATTCAAATGGAGATTTTAAAGGACATATTTACATTTTTCTTATTGTCAAAAAAACCCATGAAAGGATCAAAACCAACGTTATCATTTTCTAAAGTAGCAAAGAAAAACATGGAATATCGTCAGCCTTATCTTTTGATGTAGCAATTCAAGATGGACCCTGTCAGAGTCAGTGGGCGTAAATAAAAAGAGAATAGTGTGTTATCAGCATAAATATGGTAGCTCAAGTGATGGGACATAAGGACCGATCTTTATTCAACTCTAAAGTTAGGAGAGGAGGAATAAAAAATTGCACAAGCAGATTATTACAACCCTTATTAGATTTCTCATTAGACGGAAACCTCTAGTGGCTGTAGAAACTATGACGGGACCAAAGAAGGACGTGTCCATGTCCCAAGTGGAACCAAAGGACATTGTTCAGTTAGTTTAACTTGCATAACAAACCATGATCTTTTCCTAAAACTAACCAGCAGCAGTTTTGTTGCCTTAACTTAATTTATTTTAAAACTGAGACCAGCTTTGTAGTCTTTATATGTCATCATTCAAAATATGACTGATCACATTTTGAAGCACTAACGAGCACGGTTTCAAACGGTTGCTAACTCCCTATAGGGGACCTATGTGGCTTTCATATTACTCCATCACTGGTAAGAATGTCACTGGTTACTTAGGAATCCCAGTGCATTTACTTTTTGTAGTAATACCTGCAAAATAAGGAGGTGTTAAAATTTGGAGATGCCATGACTCCTATTTTTAAAGCTTTAATTGGAATGAAAATACTGCCACATAGAATATAGAATTGGTGTGTTCAGTAGAAGTCTCTGTAAAGAATAATATTCCTCATCAAGTCAACTGAGGCCATGTGTCAGTGTGTTTTAGAGTTTGATTTAGATGCCTCATTTGAGATGTTATTTCCATAAGACTGCATTTCGGCTCACTTTACCTAACTGAAACTGTGTGAAAAGGATAACGGAAAGCATCCTTTATCATCTCTGAGCACCAGAGATGATGAGCCATCTCGTTAATATGGTTTGACTGCAACGGCACGATTGGAAGGGAAGTTGATGTATTAGAAATGCAAAAATTAATACATAATGCCTCCAAGACGTCTTATAAAGTCATTTGATTTTTGTCATTTTCTGACAGGATAAAGAAGATAATTGTTTTATAACTGATGGTTACAAAAGTCACATATTTATCACAGTGAAATATTAATTTATATTGCAGTTTTTTCTTCATTTTAAACTCCTTATTATGTCTCCATCCTAAATCGTCTCCTGCTCGTTACCCCTTTTGCCCCCATCTCATCTTTCCTTTATCCTTTCTCCATGGTCCCCGCTCCTGCTCTGCCTCTGTCTACAGGGACCTCAGGGGACCCAGATGGAACCTCAACACTCAAAAGCTGGTGTCCCCTTTGGGCTCCCTGATTTCCTCAACCGTTCCAGCCACTGACTTCCACACTCCACGATTATCTCAGTAATTGTAGTCTTTTTGCGACTTCACAAAACTAAGAGTTTTTCAAGGAGAATTTCATGGCAATCCATCCAATAGTTGTTGCGACACATTATGTTGCCTGGAACTACCCCAGATCAGTCTGCTGTGGCTGCTGGCAGGCAAGAGGGTATAATCATTTTCAATTCTAAATGGGAATGTAATCAAAAGATAATGAAAGCATCACAAGTCTCTGTATGAATCAATCTGCATTTCAATCCCATGTTCACGGTGCCCAGGTTTAACAATGCACTGAGAATAAAAATGGTGTTTTTGTAATTCAGCTTGAGTTATAAGCTGGTTTAATGAGAACAAGAAACAGTTTGCTTTAAGAACTGCTGCTCAATTAAAGCATTTGGTGTCTCTTAAATAATTGTTTCAGGATCTTAAATGCAAAGCCGAGGTTGAAGATGAATACCTTGGTTTAAATGCAAACTGATAAGTGCATCTTAGCACGATTAGCCCTTGGAATGTCCTTGCGTAAGACCAATGAATAGCCCTCTACTACAATAGCTCTTATCTGCTCTGTGAAACAGGGCTGCATGCGGAAGTTGGCTGCCCGAGACCCTCCCACAAGAACGGAGGGAAGGCACAAGAGCAGTCAAATCCTCTCCTCTGATCCCATTGATGTCCGAGCTTAACTCTAATTGAGGAGGTGCTCACTTGACAGAGCATGAGTCCCTCCTATATTACTCACTTAAGCAGCTCTCCTTGAGCTGGGGAAAAAGATGTCCTTTACTCCCTGGTGTCCTGCAGTCAACTTTTAAAAGATCAATTGTAATTTGGGCTGAATAACCTCAACGACTTCTGATGGATTGCTCACATGGGCTCATGGGGATTAAGGGATCGATGCATTTTAGAAAATGAAATGGGCGAATGAGTGTTCTATGTTTACTGAAACATATACTCCGTCTAGCTAGATCCCCACCGAGGCTGGCGTTGGGTTACAGATGAACGAGTTCACTAATAGCACGCCGGTATGAAGGCAGGGCTGCTTCATGCGGGGCTGTGGGAGTCCGTGCTGCTATTTGTTGATTTTTGAGGTGCTGCATGTTGACATTCATGGTGATTTGGTTAGGCGGTAACAAAGAGCAGCAGAGTGTGTTTAGCTCATCGCTGTTTGGGATTTACTGAAACTGGAGGGTTTAGATTTATGATGGACTGATACCCGAGCTCAGACACAGAAATGTTTGTCCGTGTTAATGGCCTGTGAGAGATGACGATATCACTCCAGGTAAAGTAAACACATTGAATGGCTCTGTGTGGTGTATTTCTGTACATAATTGCATAAACCAGGGTTAAAGGCATAAAAACTAAAGCAAAAACACGACACACTATGCTGCTATCCTCACCAGAAAATGACTGCATCTGTTGCTTGTACCAATACAACCTATGTTTATATTCAATGGGCATCTTGTGGTCATGGAATAATGACTCTCCCCTCCCAGAATTAAAAGCACAATATGTAATAGCCACCTATGGGGTTGCTCAATCAACATAATAGCAAAAGAAGAAATCTGAATCCCAGTTTGCAGACTGACTTCTTAGTTGAACTTCGACCTTTTTGCCAACTCAGTTCTTTCTTGTCAAGTGATGGATGATAACCAAAATTGCAGGTGTGCTCACTTTTAGTTCCACACGCCATATAATATGGGTTGGATATTCTTGTTGCCCCACTGGAACCATTTCTAGTGATGCTGCAGCTTCCTGAGAGCTCAGCAATTATCATAACCGATAAAACTGATGGTCGGAGAAATGAAAATTCAATTCAAATAGTAATAAACCATCGTTGTCATTAAACCCTTCAGACAGTGGATCAGAAAATGCTGTGAATAGTTCTTGTAGTCATGGAGGATGTTTAGGTCGGAGCCATGAGTTGTTTCTGTGTGATGTTTAGTCATGCATATTAACTTTATGGACCATTCTGGCCCTCTTGTCACAGAGTCGAGATGAATTATAAGTGGTTGGGATTTGATTGAGATTTTATTAGCCTCATCTGGCTCGTCATAACACCAGTTGCCTGGCAAATAAATAAATGAATGAATAAAATGAAAATTTAAAAAGCCACATCAGTGTGATAACATTGGAGAACATTTTGACGACTCTCTCACACGTGCTTTGAGATACGGCACATTTGGGCGACTGTTTAAGCCCTCCTTTGTTCTGCCAATTGAACATGAATTTGTGCAGCACAGGAACACCAAATTCCCTCACATGAGTCAGTTATTACAAAGAAATGTCTTTTGCTCCAGAGGTACATCATTGACTTTGCTTCGTTTAATGACTTCTCACCGGTGAGGGATTCCATTGTTGCCCTCAGCTGGAAAAAGAGCTCCTGTACACAGTGTACAAAAAGCTACTTAATCAGAGGGACTAGATCAGTGGAATATGGAGTGACTCCATGTGCTGCCAGCAGAGCCAGCACCAGGGAATGGGATAAAGGATGATGTATTCCTCTTGGAGCCTGTCGGCGAATGATCCTTCTGAGAGGAAAGATGCAATCATGAGCTTGCTTATTTTCAGATAAAGTCACAGTAATAGGGTACACATGCAGTCAAACGCAAAATGACACATTCTACAAATCAAGTTGCTTGTCCGGCAAACCACACTGCAACTCATCTCAGGATTAAGGGCTTAAAGGATCAGAGGTCATAAGTGTGTTTGTGCGAGATAGCTGAACCTTAATATCTGAATCTATGGATTCTTTGAGCGTCCGCAGAACCCCACTGGCTCTTCTTCTTTTTCTCTGCTTTTAGTTCTCAGCAGATGCATCATGGAGTTGTTATTGTATCTCACATCCATTCCACCCATGGCCAGTGATGCTCGACTAGTGGTGGAGCCACCGGCCCATCACATCTATTATTCAAAGAACCATGTGTTAGCAGCTGTTTCCAGGCTCATTAGACAGAGATCATACAAAGACTGAGGATACAAGTTTTGTTGTGATCTGACTTTCAGTCAGGCAGTGTGGATGCAACAGAACTCTTCAACGCCACCATGTAACACAGACT
This sequence comes from Serranus cabrilla, assembly GCA_903364295.1. Classification (NCBI taxonomy): domain Eukaryota; kingdom Metazoa; phylum Chordata; class Actinopteri; order Perciformes; family Serranidae; genus Serranus; species Serranus cabrilla. The sequence goes on along the minus strand of CAFUXE010000823.1, from coordinate 165,544 downwards.
GAGAGGGGAGGATACAAACAGATGTAGCCGTTTGCACAGACACTCTTTTGTTTTGTTGCATGCCAGAATAATCTTCTAATGCAAATCTCCAAATCTGAGAGGGATTGTTTGTTAAATTCCTTTGCTGTTTTTTTGAGCAGAGACACATTTTAATTTGAAGACATCTGATGAATGGCGAATGATCAATGTTTAGCATTTGCAAATTTAATTAGTTTAAATGTGATCTGGAGGGGAGCAGACACGAGGCTTCTGTTGTAAGTCATTTAGTAAATTTGGGGAGAGGACTGTGATATGTTAGATAATCAGTTTTGTTCGATTTTGTTTGTAATGTTCTAAACAAACACACATGCAGGATGTTACAAGGGGATGGGACAAGAGATATTCAGATCATTTATTAATGCCATGTAAATATAACAAACATGTTTCCAGGCTTTACTTTGCTTGGCTTCCATTTTAATACTGCTCATGTTATCCTGGCTAACAGGATTAATTAAAATTGCAATGTGTGTAATTGGTGGTGTGCATATCTTTATAGAATTGGGTTTCTGATTTCCTCATCTGTGCTGGAACCAACAACAATGATGTAGTATTATAGGGGACTAAGTATGGTAACATAAATAACATTGATGACATAATCAGTCTGAACATTTAGATTAAGGAAAAGGTGATGATGGCTACTCAATTTAAATATTAAAGGGACGTATAATCATTTCAAGGTTAGGGCTGTCCATCTGTATATACCTGTATTCACCCTCTGTATAAAACACTCTTATAAAGTATCTGTCCCTTTAAGCCACCCGGCCTGTTCTGATTGGTCAGTATTCTGCATTTGTTTTGTCTGTGTTTCTGCACCTTCATTGCAGCTGGGGAATGACTGTTAAAGCACTGTAGCAGCACTTTCTACATATATATTATAGCTGTGACATCACAACCTTATGGAAATCCTAATGGCTTGTTTAAATGGACAGTTAATGCATACAGACTGTTTGTATTTCTTCATGGATTGAATTGCATTTTGATACTCACAGTTTTCATATTGCACCTATAGTAAAAATAAGAAATCTCACTTTGAACAATATGAGAACTTTAATACATTTGAACTGATGGCTGAGCACTGAACACTTCTTCAGACAACTCATGCTTGATCACAAAGACACAACAGAAGCAACCCTGAGATCTTAATGAGAACCAAATGTTTCCAGGCAGTCTCCAGATTCCTGCGATGATGACAATTGGCGGTCCAGATGGCAAATCTGCACTGCTGGTTGTTACTAAGTCAGCATCCCCACGCAGTGTTTCCAGCACCTTGTTGGATCTACGCCTCGCAGAATTCTGTTGTGAAAGGAAAGGGGGTGTTCCACATTACAAGGAGGCAATTTCTTAGTCGAGTGTGCACATTATGGACTCTTCATGTTCCAGATGAATAATAAAAGAAAGCTTTCATTACCTGTGAGATATCTATTTCTAGTGCATGGTGTAAGGGACATTTTTTTCTGTTTTGACAAAATGGGAGTATGGTCCATGCAGTTGTACAGAATAACAAGGTGCATGTAGTGTGGAATGAACACAGTCATGGGTTCTCCTACAGTGACACCATAATCAGTGAGAGGTGCTGAGGTGGAAGCTCATGCATGCTGCTTGTGCTGGTACTTGTTTAAAATAAAATTTTGTAGAGGAGACCCAGATAGCTCTGAATCTGCATGTCCTAACTACTTCTTTAAGAGACATGTGGCTGCAGGTTTTTGTTTGAGCCAGTCAAGATCACTCCTGATTCAACTGTTCAGCTGTTTGAGGACTGAGATCAGTTGATTAAATGGGTCAACCCTAGTGAGCTCTTTCTGGAATAGTTTGAACATGCGTGTCTTAGACTGACAGCATAGATTGGTGGTGATTGGTGGTGAATGATAATCATAATTAATTTGATTAATATTGCGATCATGATTAATTTGTTGATTTAACAAAAAAAAAAGTTTTGTCATATAATTATAACAGTTTTCAAATTCACATTGTGCTATCTTCCTGCTAATGTACAAATATGTGCATCCAAATAAAATCAGTGCATCTCCTTTAAGAATAATTACAAATAAATAAAGCAATGATACGACACTCTTTGCATGTGACCTGTTCTCGTTTTGTGTCACTTACCTTGAACACTGAATGCTACGGGCTGAACAAATTCAAAAGCTCACAACACAACACAGCGTGTGTGTACAGTTATTCATACAAACAGACTAAATGACAGGCGAGCTACACATGGTCACTATAGAAACCGCTTATGTGCTGTATCTCCACCAGACAGTCTTGCTTCCAATCACCTTATTTGTAAATATAAAGACAGTGATAAACATCACTCGTCTATTGAAATACAATAGCTATAGAAAGCTTCTGGCCTTGTGTTGTGGCTTTTGAATTTGTTCGACCCATATTGGCCATCGTAGTTTGTAGCCTAATAACCGACTGCTATCTCATGTGTAATACTTCCCCATATTATTCTGTCATATGTGACTGTCTACTTTCAAGAAACTAAGCTGTACTGTGGCAGCAAACCGCTCTTATTGGCTCACTGAGGTGCGTGATCAGACCGTAGTTAACAGAGCGCTAGATTTGCTTTGCAAAAAAAAACAGAGCGTTCATGTGAATTTGATCATGGAAGGCCAAAATTGTGATCCTGATTAAAACTCGATTAATTGTGCAGCCCTAATAAAGGTTGTCGAATTCTATACGGATTGTAAAGGCCCTTGAGGCAAATGCATGATTTGTGACATTGGGCCATATCAATAAAACTGACTTGACGTGGAACAAAGATTGATGATGGACTTTTGTAGGCTCAGGTTCATCTGATCTGCAGCTGTATGTCTTTGGCACTAAGATAAAGAGAAGAGTTACCTACCGCCCGTTGATCAGATGGATGAGATCGTCTCCTAAAGGTCATCAGATTGTGCATTTGTAGCAACCTGAGAAACCATTGATGGAAATCAGTGATGAAGAGGTCTTTCAGGCTTGGGTTGCCCAGCAGACATGTAATAGAAGGCCGCAGGAAGGAAGCTGCAGTTTTGGTGGTAACCGAGGCAACCACCAGTTGCTGCAAGGTGACTTGACGACTCAAGATACAAAGAATTAATACAATTTAATTACACCAAACAGGATTTTCTTCAAATTGCTTTTTTAACAAAATGACAGCTCTAGTTGACAAGCCTTGTTGTGGACAGTGCCTAAGAACTGGAAAAGTCTCTAATTTAAAAAGTCTTGTTGGAGGATGCTGTGGGACTGTGGGGTAGTTGGCCATTGCTATGAGCCATTTGATCCTTCTACAATCATAGTGGGAGCTCTGTCCGTATTGTCAGCAGTCAGGCAGGTTTTCAGTGTCTGCATACTCTGTGAGGATTGACTGTTGTCACTAATTTGGATTATGGAAAAAATCTTTAGCAATCAAGTTGATTGTAAGTATTTAATGGCTCACAAAGATGACGCACAAGGAATTATTCAAAAGTACCAGAGCATTCAACCCTGAGCTTCTGTTCTAAAATAATTTACTGTAATTTTCCCCCTTAATGATTTGTAGACCGAGTTTTAGATCACACATGGAGACGGAGTTTAGTTACAAAGGTCTCTGGTACACTGAAAGATACAGCAGCTGCAGAAAAGATACAAATGATTGAGAAATGGCTGTGTGCTTCTTGATGTGAGTGGGTCATGGGCTTTATTACTCATGCTCTTTGATGCCCCTCCTGTCACCTCAGAGTTAGTGGGGTAATTAAGGGAAAAGCCCCAACCCCCCTACTAGTCCTTTCTGGTACGCTCCGCCCTACCATTTACTTGTATCCAGCTGCTAATTAATGAAGTGCTATGAAAGGGTTACCCAATCAAATCACTGGACACATAAATCAAAGACTTTTTATTTTTCCTATGGGACGCTGGCAATATCATCAGAGCCACTACTCAGCAAAGTACTTGGTTACTTACATGTGTTTGAATGTTCCTGGAAGGGTGCTTCAGTCCAAGAATGTTTCTCTTCACAAAGTGCTTATATGCACGTGCATGAGCACATTCAGTACATAGACATCTCTGCGCGGCTTGCTCTGCTTGGTTGCACAGAGGCTGGGCCCATTAACCAGATTCATTTGAGAGATTGGATGAACATGGAAGAATGGATGAAGGGAAAGGGAGACAGAAACCATGATAGCAAAGAGGGAGGGGAGGATAAGATGGGCAAAGAAATTGACAGACAGCTGTGTGGGACAGTAAAGATACCCGGGAGGAAGAGAGGAACAGGAGAAAGGAGAAAAATAAAGAGAGATGAAGAGAAATAGCAAGAGAGGAGGACGGGCTCATGGGAGAAAGAGAGAGTGAAAACAGGTAGGCGTCAGAGGAAGATTAAAAAGTGAGACAGTAGGAAGGAAGGGGATATGGATGTGGGATCTTCTTGTGGAGGATAATGGCTCTCCTCTCCTCTATCCTCTATTGCTCGCTGAAGGGCACATAAGTGTCTGTGGGCAAATATGTATCAGAGTCCGGGCAGCTTAGGCAATTTCATGGAGCTGCAGAAGATGATGATAATCCAGTTAAATTGAAAAATGGGAATGTCTATGGATCGTCGTTCATCCTGTAATTAATCCTTTCTTACATTCATGCAGCCAGATAGTTTATATGATTAGGATTGACTGAGGATAATACTTCCCTCAGTGATGCCCTGCCTGCTGAAACACTACCAGCTGCCTGTGATGCACAAATGAACATTTATTTCAAGCTGTACATTCAACAAAATAGGCCCTCCGGTGTTTAATGGAACGGTTAAATGGAGTGTCACCGGGCCAGACAGGAGAGCTACTGAGGTTTCACCCTGTCTGTTTGAGTGTGTGTGTGTGTCTGTTTGTCTTTTTGTATCACATTTAAGGGCCAATTTTGGAGTATTGTGGAAAGTGTAACTAAGGAATAAACTGGCACTGTTGGTGTAAGAAGGTAAATGTAGACAAAACAAAGATGTCAAGTGTAAGTGGTAAAATGTATTTGAAAATCAGTGAAAGTACTCCTGATTACTGGTTCCTTCCAGAGAGTTGGGATTATGTACATTAGCAATATTGGCTTTAGTGCAGAGGGTTTAATGAGACGATCAACACCACTATTATATCTGTCAGTTAAATATGAAGCTAGAGCCATGGGGGTTAGTTTGACTTGTTTCGGGGAAGCTTTTGATTGTGTCTTTACTTTTAGGCAGAGGCGATGCTAGCTGTTTATCCTGTTTTCCAGTCTTTGTGCTAAGCTAAGTCCATGCTGTCTAAGATAAGTTTCTACCAAATCTTTATAAACTCATATCAGCATATAAATGAAAATCTGAAGTAATGGAACAAGATTATTGAATCAGAAGTCTTCTGATTTAGTCCAAGTTGTATTGACCAATCAGGTTTGAACAGGCTTTGGTTGGAGGTATTCAGTCCATGTGGAGAGCAAGAGGTAAAATATATAGCTGCAATTCAGTCTATGGAACCCATCAACAATTGTCTGATTCATTTGTATCAACTTTGTCAGGATGTCTGGACCTGAAACTCATCATTTTTTCGGGGTTTTTCAGTAAACTTAAAAAACTAGTGGCCAGCATCATGAGGAGATGATTTGGTGAAAAAATCCTTGAAAGAAATCCTGTTGTCATTTTTTCAGTATAAACATAAAGCTAATGCTTCAGGTGACATGCTTCCATACATAATCAACAAGACAACATTGGTAGACACAAAAAAATGCAACTTCTTAAAAGGTTTGCTCTAGTTTTTCCATTTGCACCAATATATTGAAGTGAAAATTGACTTTACATTCATTGTGAATGCAAAACCTACCAAATCCCACCAACCTATTTTTGATATTGATAATTGAAACGGTTTACAATTACAAAATATTCAGGTCTTTGCCCTTACTCTGAACACCTGGTGCTGTTTTTCAAAAATCATTATGAATTCTCCCCATGAATTTGCTTAATCACCATCCAAAGGGTTAAATAATTTTTTAATCCTGTAAATGATCTGGGCAACATTAAAGCCTCTCCTTTTCAGAGGTGTTACCACTAAACAGCTGCAGTTGATGAGCTGTGTCCCAACAGAATCCTTTGCCTTCCTACATATAGTCTCTCTCCGCTCATTTGCGCTTCAAAGAAAGCACAGAGGACATTTTCTAGATTTATGAGGGACAACAACTTCTTAGGGAGGCTGCGTAAAGATTGCCAGTGGGTTATGCTTTACTAAATCTAAGAAGTGACATTTTGAAGGTCTGACCCTTCTGAAGGGTACATTTATCTTTCTGAAAGCATCACACGCTCTTGTGGGGCCACTGTGCTCTCTATCTCCAGTCAGGTTCGGTAATAATGGAAGCCTCATGAAAATGAAGCTTTTCTAAATGCTTTTAAAGTCTTTTCAACAAAGAATTGGCTATAAAATTGACTGACTTCTTATTTATATAGAGCGGCTTCAGATACTATTCAGACTCTTTACGTCTTACTCAATTTGATATGTGACAGAGTTAATCAAAAACGCATTCATAAAAAAGCTATATTGAGTCAAGTTCAGATGCTTTAGAAAGGGGGAATGTAACTAAATAAAATCATGGTGCACAATGCCTTGTAGAGCCAAAACATATTGTGCAGTACTAGGAATTCTTTTTTGACATCTGACTCTGAGGGGGAGATCATCACAAACAAAGGTAATAAAGAAATTGCTAAAGCGTAAAAGGTTGTCAGGAGCACACAGGGCTTCATTATTGTGCAAGGAAGCACCAGAACTCTTGCTGGGGCTCGGTGTCTGTCAGAACAGAAGTGGTAGAGAGGAAATCAAGACCCCAATGGCCAACCTTAAGCCTCATTTATGCTCCCTTTATGTACAAAAATAGATACGTCCATTTGGCAGGGATGCTATTTTATATATCGACTGTAGGGAAGCTCAGCCAAGGGTCAAACATGGTGACAGTGGGGGATTCATTATAATGTACAACTTGAAGCAGCTCTGTAGAAGCCAATGGTCTGTGAGGTCATTAAATACATCGCAACATGTGGACAGAGACTTTTTTTCCCACTCATATCTCCGTATGGTCGTGACCCGCTTGAATTATTTGATAGGCTGACCAAGTGATTTCCAGTGGTACTGTTCCCTTTTGTCTGTTTCTATAAGGTCTCAGGGAATGTGAACAAACCACACTGGTCTCCCCTAAAAACATGTTGATATGGAGCGTTTGTACAGGCAGCAAAATAAGACTCATACGACTTGACCAAACAACAGACTTTCACCCAGGAGAACAGGGTTTGTGTGAAAACAAAAGTAAACAATTCTTAACGTAACTTCCGTGGCTCACGTTTTGTGAATCCAGTCTTTTTTACGTAACTTCCGTTAATCACGTCACCCTTGTTACTACTTGACTCCTGGCATTTACGTAAATTTACTTACTTTTTTATGAAGTCTTACCAGGAATTTTTTTGCCTTAAACCTATGTCAGTGGTTTTGTAGCATAAACTCACAGAAACTGCAGCCTTTTTTACAACCGCAAACCGTATGTATATGTACAATGAGGTGCTATTTTTAGAACGCCTCGCTGTACTGCAAGCCGCTTTTGACAAACACTCATATGTGTCATCATGGGTGGTATGGACAAACGGCCTATTCTGTCATCTAGGTTTAAGATCTTGTTGGAACAAATCATTCAATACAGGCTCCATCTGTCTCCGTTTGTAGTGTTGAGCATAATTTAGTCCTAACAGGGCGTCTGTGCTGGGCTCTGCACCAATCAAGAGATTACAATAGCGTGGTGAGGTTTTGAACTCAATGGCACATGATAGCACAACTGAGATTTGTAAGGCACTTTAGGGCATGGGGTGTGAGGGACATTAACTGGACATTAATGTACAATCTCTATGGTGGAAATATAGAGGACCCAAAGTCCCTCAAACCAAAGGAGAACCTGCTCTGAAATGACTTAGTGGAGTGCCTTTCAGTTCTACAACAACAATTCTGGAGAAGCTAAGGGACAAGTCTGTGAAAGCTCTAAAGTAATAAAAACTTCCATAGCCACCCATAGCGACAAAATATGGGTGGATGTGGTTGAGCCACTGAATTCACAAAGCTCGGCTCAGGGATGATTTCTCTCTTGCTACAACTGACAGAGAGGGGTGAGGATGGGCTGGAGAATAACATTATTTATTTATCAAACCAAATGGAATTTCAAAATGAAGAGCTGATTGGATGGCTGGTCAGTGCTCCCAGTGTGGGGAAAAAAATAATTAAAATATCATAAAGTCTAATCAAATGAAGTTGGTTGTTTAAAGCTTAAAAACACCCGGTCACTAAGATGATGGATAAACAGCAGAAAGGCCGGGAACAGAGCCGGGTGCACTCAAGCAGCAAAGAAACGCTGCACTCTGTTTACTTGCACTCTGATGATTCCATTAATGTTAATTTAAGGGAGAAATCAAAAGAGGAAATGGAATATTTTAGAAAGCCCAGAGCAGGGCACATTTATCTGAACTGTGTTCATATGAATAAGTAATCAGGGAAAAGGTTAAGACAGGTTCTTCTTGTGTGCATGGGATGAATCTCTAACACCAGACTGACAGATTTCTCAGCTGACAATCGCATCAGTAATAAGAGCCAATGTTGTTGCTGTAGTTTGCCTTGTATCTTCATTACATATGCCCCTTTTTGTCACAAATATGCATCACTTTTTCTTATCAATAAGTAATTAGGGACAAGGTTAAAACATGATTTAAATTTATTCATGGAATGGCTCTAGCAGTCCAGATCGACAGACTGAATAATGATTTCTGTACAAATTCTGACAACCTTTGTCGACCTCGCTGCTGATGGACAAATCTGTGAAAAATGTAATGGTGTAGAATGATTTTCAACATGTTTTTGATTAAGAAGTAGGCAGTAATATAATGTTAAAGTAATAAAGGAGGCGACCTTAAGTACAGCGCACAAAGGATTGACACATTTTTAGACTCAAATAACAGCAGGCTGTAATTACAGAATTAATGATGTCTCATTTTCAAAAGGGAAGGTTTAAGCTAGCAAGCTAGAACAAAGCTGTCATGGAGAGAAAGTATCATGTTTTGTAAATAAAAATGCCTTATTAATTTAACAAAACAACACATGGAGCAAGATATGTGATGCAAGCAACCCCTGGTGCCAGGCGTGATTGTTGCAACATTTAAGTTGCCATCCATTAACTCAAGTAGTACAAGCTGAAAAACAATTAGAAACTGTATACTGTACCTTTTTTGAATCTGTGCCTTAAAAATGTAGGTTTTCAAAGAGCTATTGGGCCCTTCTCTTTGCAAGTGGTAGCCATTCAAGTCTAATAAATGTCATATTTCACTGTCTTCACAGTGCTCTATTATACTCTGTTATCGGAGCCAAGAGCCAAGAGGTCTTGTCATGCAAATTTGAACTTGTGATTACAACATTGTGAGTCACTGGCCATCCATCAATTAGCTAGTAATCAGCTGATCTTCAGGTGGGAGCAGGTTTAATATGTATGTGATAATACTAATTTTCATGAGCATCATTTCTAAGAATTCAGAAGAGATAAACTCAGTGTACTCCCACTGAATGTCTTTATCCAGTCAAATAATATAACATAACTGTATCTCCCACCAGAAATGCAGAAGGGCATGAACTGACTAGCGAAGTTCTTGGCTGACTAATTGATGCCTTTTTTAATAAATACTCAAGGGTACTGGCTGTAGGTAATGAATTCATTCATTAAAACAGGGTATTACCAATGTTTTTATGCACTTACGTTCTTGGTGGATTATTTCTGCATGTGTATAAGCTTTCACTACATCAAGGAGACACAGAAGAGCCTTTTCAGCACACTTTCTTGATGCATTTTATGGCATTTAATAGCAGAACTACTATCCTTCAAGGATGTCACTCCTCCAACTCTCACAGATTTGGACAAGGACACATACAGTAGCAAGGAGCTGGCAACCAATGCAGTGCAGTGAGAACTTCCTGCTGTCTTTCCCCTTATCAGCATTTGCTAAACTGCCAGAGGACATGTCAAGAGTTTAACACGGCCTGCAAAACTGTCAACGCCAAACCATTTGGCATTGTAAACTCCTCCACGAAAGTAATGGGCAATGCCTTATGGGCACTCTTAAAAACAATCTCCAAAGTATCTCTACCTCATTCTTTTCCCTCTCCCTTTATCATTCCACTCTCTTTTCTCATTGTGTCACTTTGTCTTCCCTCCACTCTAAAAAAAAAAGAAAAAGTAAATCACTCTAAGGAAGTTATTAAACTATTTAGATGGTTATTTTTTTTATATTTGACCAAATCTGCACCTCCTGCACTCCATGCCAGGATAAGACTTAATAGAATCGCAGGTCTTTTAAACACACCACTGTGCAAACCTGTGCTTTGCAGGAAGCTGCAGGCTGGTAATTAAGCTGGATAACTAAATAGCTATTAACCTCACCGTTTTTACTGTTACTTGCTAATATTAGAGCCTTTAATTGGACTCCTTAGGGTGTTTCCATGGCCTAATTCTGTCTGTTCCATAGAAAGAGAAAAGGCACTTTGGTGTAGAGAGCCATGTAAGAAGCTACCATAATAAATTATAAGCAAGCCTTTTAGGGAACCATGTATTTAGTTTTGTGCTGATAATAATAATAGACTTACAGGGTGGTGTTTGTCTTTCTATAAATTTTTTCCTGTACCTTAAATATTCTTTTAAGTGGTTACTCTTGTAGAATGTCACCTAGAGAACTTAATAACAGTTATTCTTGTTAATCTAAGTACTTGTACTTTCAGTGCGGCAGCACGCCTTTGGTTTTTGAATAAAGAGTAACCTTGTAGTACTTAGGCACTGCCTCACATACAGAGAGTATGCAAATGGGATAGGATTGATCTTTTCTTTGAACTGCTCGTCTTGCTAAACACTAGTTGCTGTTTTTTTTATTGTCTTGCAGGTGAGACACAGTAGGCCTTCAAAGGCAAGCTGTGTACACTGACAAATACAAATTATGGGAATCACATAGGCGATGGAAAAGCGGGATGTGATGAAAGGGGAATATTGAGAAGGAGGAGGAGGGCAGGGTGACTAGACTGTTGCTTCCATGATGCATTGCTTTGCCGCATCCCCTATGGTGCAGCTGTTTGTTATCTGTCAGAGACCCAGCACCGTCGAACTGAGGGAAAGCAAGCAATGCTAACTAGCCCTCCCTGTGCTGGCACTTATTAACATTGAAGGATGGAGCCTGAATAGACCACCCAGCAAGTAGATTTTACAGTGATACTAATAAGCATTTGGGGGGAAAGAGGGAGCTGAAATTGACTGCAAAAAATGAGATTATGTACAAAAGAATGTTGCATTTAGCAGAATTGGAAAAGGGAAAGCAGCAGATTGGTTTAAACAAGCAGCAAGTGATTAAACGCCCCAACCTTTGACCCCCCCTCGCTCATGTTTGTGAAATGTCCCCGTTTGTAAAATCAGACTCTTCACTTAAAGAATTGCTATTTCAAGCCATATTGACATTTGTAGTAAAGCGGCAACCTTTACCTGCCATAGCTTAGATTGGTGAAAAACAGGAAGTGCAGTGACGCGGCGTAAAGAACGTAAAAGTCTGCTTAGAGCAGGCAGTCAGGGTGTTAAATGGATCAAACCACACCGGACTTTGAACCAGGAGGTTGGTGTTTGTCCTGCTTGAGTCTTATGAAACAAAACAATAAAAACATAGTTATTTTAACTTGCTGATTGTTTTGCTACGTGGTTTAGTGATGTAGTTACGTTAACACACGTAATGGCATTGCAACATTTTTTCCCAAACCGAACCAAGTAGTTTTGTTGCCTTAACATAACCAAGGAGTTAATTATGCCCTTTTCACGAATCCTAACAGTAAAAAAAAAAATAAAAAAAAAAAATGAAAAAACTTAATATTGAAATGAATAATGGTTTAATTCAATTTAGCTGCTTTGACTTCAGGTTCCTGGTATCGTGCATGCTTGCTCCCTGACACACTGGAATAGAGTGGAGCCATCATTACTGTTATTGATAAGACCTGTGTTGTGAAAAAGACTGATAGAAGGGGCATATACATCATACTGATAGTCACTGACAAACAGCCTCTTCTGTTGTTTATGTATGAGGACGTGTTGTGTAAAACACATAAGGAGATTTTAAAGTTCCTTTAAAGTCTTGAATTGCATGTCATTATAAGTTTCTGTAATGGAAAACCAAAGGCCAATCTCCTGAACACATTAGTCTGATGCTAGATACGAGTAGAATGACTTACCGTATGCCATTTGTTCATGTGGGGGCTGAAATCGCTATCAAAGATCCTCGGGATACAAGTACCTATCCGAACTACACTAGGCTCTGATTAGCAAGGGAAGATGAGAGATGCATATCTACACATTATAGATCTATACCGCCTCCTGACTGCGCTCCTTTTAGTATCCCATTCCTGCTGGCTCTCATTCAGACTCAAGGGAAAAGAGAGGAAAGTAGATGGTGGATGTTAAACTTTGGACATTCATCTTTTTTTATAGCGGCGGTGTCTGCGTGCAGCAGCCCTCTCTCAGCCAGGATGTCAGATTTCATTACACTGTGCTGCAGCTGGGCTGTAGCCACAGATTTAATCAAGCATGTAATCATACTATTGCTACTAACAACAAATGGAAATGTGTTCTGTGATCAATATGCATGTCATGAAAGTAAAATAATGTAGGTGCACACTGTAGCATTATGGCCACCCTCTCACAGGCCTCTTAAGGCTTGGCCGCTCATCTCTTCATTTCAAAAAAAGAAAAAAAGAAGCATGCCCACAGGAGACTTTTAGTAGTGGAAGAGCAGGGGAGCTGGTAAGCGGGGTCCACCTGTGTTCAGGGAACTGGAGTTGCACTGCATAACAAATGCCCCATTTCAAAAAGTCTGACCCCTCTAAATGGAAGCTTAGAAGGCAAAAACGCATAACTTTTCAGCTGAACTAAATCCCAGTATCTAACTGGTCACACATAGCGCAGGTTGTCACCCTGGACACAAGCAGCTTCTTAGCAAAGGATGAGAAGGCAACAATCTCCAATTCCGAACACAAACCTGACTGTCGCTGTACAGGAAGTCAGGCGGAACCACCACATCCCACTTATCCCGGCTGCCAAGCAGCAGCCGCTGCACTATCTCGCTGACTCAGAGCTGGTGGGCCTTAGGTTTACCTCTTGTGCTATTTTGAAATGGAAATTAGAACGCACATTTCAGGACCTCATAAAATATGTATTGCTCAAATTTCACCACCCCTTCAAGAATATTGTGCTCTCCAAGAGGATTCGCTATACAGTTCATTGTTTACTCATTATGCCATCTGGAAACATCCCAAACATTTCTGTGGCTTACACCAAAGCAGGGTTTTAGAGTATGTAACGGGTGTCACATGTCTGTGTTTTCTGGTCATGCTTCCAGACATCTAAAATCGCCACCCACATGCCGGATTCATTCAGTGATTCAAACAAGGCCCAGTGTTGTGCCCAGTGACAGCTGCTTCAGCCATTTAAAGAAACAGTCAAGGTGCCAAGGTGATGTCAGTGCATGACAAATAGTGACAGAAAAATGGCAAGAAGTGTAGATGTGATTAATGCAATTATATAAGTTATTGTTAGTCGGCTTACAGTAATAACAATTAAATCCAATATTAACACCTCAACAACTGTTGCTACAGCTTCTGTGTCGACTAAAAACGACACTGTCACTTGTTATTGATTGGTTAGGACAAAGCAAAGTACATCCATCCTGCAACAAGAAAATTCTGAGCACAGTGTCAGGCCTTTTAATAAAGGTATACCATGCAGGAATTGCTGCTTACTGTTTTTAAACAAAACATTCAAACACTACTCCTCCAGCTCGGCAAAAGTGAAATCAAACTCCAGATTCACTCTAGTTTTGGAACAAGTATATTCCACTTGGCTTTTCTCTTCACTATATTTGCATTTTTTCAGCACTCTGTCTGCCATTTTTGTAGCTTCCTGTCCAAAAATGATGCCCAAATAAGCAGATAATATACAGGCAGAAGGCAGGGTCTCTGCAGATACAGACACCCCCACACGCGTTTACACGCCCTGTTTGGAACATCCTGCATATACCTTTAAACTCAATGTTTTCCTGCAATTCAGCAATTAACAGATCATAACCGGCATCTAAGAGAAATCATGATGGAAATGAGAACCTTTATTTACAATCACAACAATGTGCAAGTTGAAAATGTTTCAAAATTGTAAAGGGAAGTTTGAATCAGTGTGCTTGTGTAACTGAACACAAACACGCTGTGTGAGGTAGCTTACAGCTAATAGTTGTATGTGCGCTGGCTTTGTGTGGCAAATAAAATCTAATGGTCCTGCAGGGAAATTTGAACAAATAATGCAAAGTCAGAATTCACTTTAGAATCAGTCTGAACACCCTAAAGGGGTGACAGAAGGTATTTAGTCTGTTTAGCTTCCTCTCCTAATGTTTTCTGACTTTATATAGAAGCAAGGTGCCCATACGTGCCCAGTGTTCTGTGGGGTCTGACAAGGATCTTATTATCAAAATGAAAAATCCTTTTAATTACACCTCATTAATTACACTTCTCTCAGCACAGTGGTTTACCAGGCAGTGAATATAATACTAAAAAGATGTTAAACATTGTTAGGGAAGTGGCAACAGAGTGAAGGACTGCTTGTAGTGCCACTGTGGGAAACTGGAGGAGAATTGATAATGTTTGGGTGATGAATGATAGTGCCAGCACACCTGCAGATCCTGTTAAGGAGCAAGGAGAGTGCTGTTGATCTAAATCATTGATGGCCCTCACTGATGGCTCACACTGAGGCCCTACAGATGAGAAGAACGGGTTCTTAACACAGAGCACGTTTTCTATTAGAGCAGTCACTGTAACAAGGTGGGAGCAGGTGTGGGGCTCTTTTCGCTGCTTCGACTGTTGTAACACAGACACTAACAGACACCATCTTTAGACAAGGAGGGAAACGTGCTCTGGGAATTCAAGCGGTGTTTCGCTTAGAAACACACCTCACATATTTCCTCCTTTCTGATGTTTACTTCTTTTCTGTCTTACATGTCTTGATGACTTCTGTGGGAGTGTGGCTTATGGGCCTTGTAGGTTTTCATAGAAGTATCTAAAGGAATAGTGTGGCAATTTAGGAATATGCTATGAGCTTTCTTGCCAAGATTTAGATTACAAGATTGATCTCTCTCTCATACTTGGAGACAGTTAGAGGCAGTTAGCTTAGCTTATCTCGGCTTAGAGTAAAAATTAGAAACAAGGAGAAATGGCTTGCAGGGTCCTGTCCAAAGGTCACAAAATCCACTTTCTAGCACCTCTAAATCTCACTAACCATGTTTATTCGTTAAATCTGTAAAAAAAAAAACGTCTTGAAAACTGAAAGATGCCATGTTACACAGCTTTAAGACACGACTGTGACTTCTTTAAGACTCATAGAAAGTTTGGTAGTTACTAAATCCTTTATTTCAGTGGATTGAAAAAAACAGGATGCAATGTGTTTATTAGCATGCTTTATCCAGACTGTCCTCCCCCTAAAAATGGCTCTATATGTCGCCTATGCAAATAATATTACAAACAAGGTCGCTAGGTGGCGACGTGTAGTGGCTGTAGAAATTATGATGGAGCAAAGGATTAAGTAGGGTGACATTGTTTAAAGAGTAGTAGTTTAGAAAGTGACAAAGTTTGAGTTGGTGTGGATGGATGGGTCAAACAAACACCCAGGGGACTGCTGTTCGTGTCCCCCATGAAAAACAAAAGTAAACATTGAGTCATTTTAACCTCCGTACGGATCACATACTGTGTTAGGTTTGTAACTGTCACTTAACAGAAGACTTTGGCCTAGAACACCGAGGTCCATGTGAAACCAAAATCCTAACCAATCATTTCCATTTTACAAAATTAATCATGTGCGACTGTTTAGTTTCGTCAGGTGTGTAAAAGTGCGACCATGTGCAAATTTTTTGGTTTGTTTTGAGAGTTGAATTTAGCTGAGAGTTAAACTTGGCTTTCGCTGTACCAGGTGGCACAGCCAGGCTGGCTGTTTCCCTCTGCCTCCAGTCTCTATGCTAAGCCAGGCTAACAGTCACCTGGCTCTGGCTTTATGCTTACCAGACAGCATTAATCTTCTCATCTAACTCTTGGCAAGAAAGTTAATTAGAGAAAGTTTCAAAATGTTGAACTATTCCTTTGATTTATTTTAGCTTAAAAAAAATTCAATTTGATAATTTAATTTCCAGAACACCTCAAATAAAGTCTCTATTTCACTAGACAAAGTGCTTCAAACCTTGATTCAGGCTTCAATGTGGTCTGTCCTTTATCTCTGGAGCAGGAGAACTTATTAATGAAAGTGTCTTTGTTTTAGGGTAATGGGAAACCCAACAGTTTTGCCCCATATAAAATATAACATAAACTTTATTGATCCCACAAGGGGAAAGTTTTAGAAATGACCCTCATGTGGGACTAGATAGACTCTGTTATCTGCAGGGGACAAAGATATAGATGGAGAGATAAATACCCAAACTGATAGCTTTTATGATGGTGTTAAGAATAAGGAGGATATTTTATTATTATGATAATGGATGTATATCAGCTAATGCAGTTATCGTGGGAACACACACACACTGTTTTCACACACTTATCAATATAACACATGTAAAACAATTTCATAGTGGAACGCAGCTCTAGAGCGGCTTTTAAAATGAGGCCCTTCTGGTAAGAGGAGTGCAGCACTCCACACACTGAAGTGGCCCTTCTCTGGCCTTGCATAATTCTAGCTTTTCTATCTGAATAGAGCAGTTTTTGTGACTACAAAAACAAGTACTGACTACTGTAAGTCATACAAATACATAGCTGATTATTGGCACAGGCAACACTAAACCTTGACTAATAGATACTGATTTACCGTCTGGTCTTTCACTGTGTAAAATCTCTCACTTATCTGTTAATGTTGATTTAGAAGTACTTTAAACTGAAGATAGAAATTAGAATTCAGTCCATTTTTCCAGAAATACATTTGCAGAATGAAAGACTAAGAAAAGTTTTCCACATTCAAACTTCCTCGGGCTGCTGGAAGCTGGATTTGCATTTATCAAAACTGAATTTTTCTCGATCCACGGTAGACCGGTGACCTCTCCAGGGTGTTTCTCTGCATTCTGTCCAATGCATGCTGGGATGAACAGATGGATGGTTTATTTTTTTCGGCTGCCCTGTTTCCCTTCTGTAGAGGACAGGGGGGAAAACTGCATTTTAAACAACTCTTCTTGTATAAGAATAATGTGTATTCTCTTCTGTGCTGCTGCACCGCAGTGAATGTGCACGGAGCAGTAGGAAGTGCTCAGAAACATGACAAAAATGCATACTCTTTTGTAGGAAAAAAAGTTGAAAACGAGTTGACTTGGTCTCTGAGGATCAGTGTGGGAGAAGCCTTTTAATAAATCCTGTCTCCCTTCCGCATAAATGAATAAACAAACAAACAAACAAAACGTTTTTTTTAAATATATGCTTTGAACCCGGTGGCACTCATATGTGACTGACACTGGCTTTTATGCCAGGAGATCTGAGGTGAGCTGCTACTCGATTGTGGAGCGTCAAACTGGGTGAATGACATGGCTTGAAGGGAGAGATTTCTCTTAACATAGTCGAGGAACTCTACCAGTGTGAATGCATGTGCTGTATTCTGAGCAGTTTACATCATGTTTACTTACAGTTCCTTAGGTGACACTTTAGACTATTTGTTGCATTCTACGAGAAAAATGATCAGTTGCAAATTGACAAAAATTGCCCAACAAATTACGCACAATGTTAACATTAGAAATAGAAATTGAAAGTAGAAACAGACACATAGCTTTGTAACTATGCGAGTCAACCAGAAGTCCATTAATTGCGAAGTGAACCTCCTGTGAATCCTCCATTTTTTTAATTTTTTGGGCCAGAATTGTACCTTGCGTACATTGAAACATTGAACATTTACAGCATATTTCAGACAGACCATATGCACTGTATGCCACATGTGAATATTCATTTCAGTAGCTTGACAATGATCATAGTCAATTTGTGTAATTGTATGATTTAAATAAAGTACTTCAGCTAGTCATTGTGAATGTTAGCTGAATGTTTTTCAGAAATATTGATCGCTATAAATATCCCAGGCTGTTCACATGAACGTTTTTTTTAGTTATTTCTACAAAAAGTAATATACTTAATTTCAAACTACGCCATGCCAATGTGTGAGGGGTAGGTGGAATGACACAAACCCTTTGATGCAGGAGATTGATAGTTGCGTCCTTTTGGAAACTTCTCAAACTGTTTGTCCTTTATGACTGACCCCGTTCTTTTTTCCTAACCTTAAGCAAGAGGTTTTGTCGCTTAAACTTAACCCAGCTGTTTTTTTTTTGTTTTTTTTACAACCTAAGTAGTTCTGTATGTTACCAGCATGTTTAAAGAGACTTATTTTGTAGGATGTTCTGCAAAATGTGTTTCATACGTTTTTGTAAGAAATAATCTTAAAAAAATCCTCTACTTGTTATACAGGTAAACTAAAAATAGTTGCTACAGATTATCAGCTTACCAGTAGTGATTTTTCTTTTTTTTAACTGCTATCCTCCCAACATGTAGGATCTGCCAATATTTTTTCCTCTCATTTCTCAAAAGGGTGATAGAGCATTTACAGTAAGAGCCTTTAATCTTTGCAACAGTCTGCGTATCTTAAAGCCTTATCTGTGATCTTAAATCTAAACTGTTTTTTTTTTACTTTTAAATCCTCATTATAAGCCTTCCTTTGGGTGCACAGGTGTTACAGGGGTAAAGGTCCTGTTCACCACCACAGAGGCCCAGAGCACAACTTTGGTACACTCAGCTCGGTCGTGCACGTGTGCGGGAAGCTGGTGCTGGTTGATGCACTTGTAGCTGCAGTGACTCCTCACGGTGGTTGGTCATGGTACTGCATGACCTTTCCTGATGGACATGCCATTCATTTTTTAAGTTGCTGTTTGTACTGTTTGTTTCCTGACTCTGTTTTTTTTAATGCTGCTTTATTTTATGTCTTCTTTGTTACATCTTGATTATAATAAAGATAATGATTAATACAACCAAAAATGCCATTTGCACAAGGTTAATGTAAAGAAACAAGCTTTGTGCACAATCATTTTAATTGTAAAAAAAAAATAGCGATTCCAACTTTGATAATGCCCAAAGTGTGTAAAAAATATTATTACACCACAACTAAAAGTAGAGCACACTCACAGTAGAAAAGACAAAGAGATGAATGAATGTCATGTTGGTTTAAACTCACTGTTAACTTGACTAATGGGAATGCACATTAAGTAGAGCTGACAGTGTGAATAACAAATACATTAGCTGTGAATTATCGTATTAACAGTTGCAAACACTGTCTTCATAATCGAAACTCCCACCAAGCCAAAAAACAAAACATCACTCTTATACTCTCACTCATACTACATGACGTGATTTGATGCTATATAAAGATATTTGACAATATTCATTTATCCTCAGGATTTTAACCTCAGCAGTACAAGAGGTCTGCAGCCAACTTGGCAAAGAATGCTACAATTAATATTAAAATGTGTTACAATGGCAGCCAAAAAACTCAATTTAGTCCACGTCCACACTGGGCAATGGATTTTCCTTTAATTATACAATCTGACCAAAGAAAATTAGCTAAACTTCTCTGTAAAATCGGCTTAAGATGGAGGAAGCACTCCAGGTAAAATGCACAGCAGACTGAGATGAGTAAATTGATGTTTTAACCTTCTCTTAATGCACTGGATGACTGAAACTTCTTTCTGCCAGCAGACATTCTATGATGCACAATATTCAGATGTTATAATTATCATAATGCTGTGGCTATATGACAAGTCTAACTGGAACTGGAGGCAGGAAACTTGAAAAGTTTTAAGCCTTCAGCGCTCAGACAGCAGAACTTAATGCTGCTGAGCAGAAAACATATTTTTCATGTCTTTCTCCTCTGGACCAGTGATGAACGACTGCTGTAATAGATCTGAATAAGAAATAGAACCAGCCAGGGAAGTATATATATGGTCTTTTGTGGACTTGACTTACTGATCAGCTGATTGATTAGAAAATGTTCCCGGATTAGTCAGTGAATGTTGGTAATTATTAACATAAAATATATAAATAAACTCATTAATCTTTTCTCAGAGGAAGCAGAGAGTGGGCTGACAGAGCTGTTTTATGCAACTTAACTGCCAGTGTTTTCCTCATGGTAATGTTCTCATGCAAATTATCTCCGCAGTTCATCAATTTTTGTGCTTTTCTGTTATGTTTTCTAAGATATGGTGAATATAAAAGTGCAATGATGGGTACCAGAGCTTTGCAATTCAGAGAAGTTTGCACTTTCTTCTCTTCAAGAAGAGAGCTTCTACTTCTATACAGATTTAATTGGGTGTCAATTCAGTCGTTAGTGTTTCCCAGCACATTCTGGGGCTCCTGGCACAAAAAAGCCACATCATGTTGCACTACTTTTCCAGACCTACTGGTAAAAAATAAGGACATAACCATTAAATATTACATGGAAAACTGTTTGAAATTGAAATGGAATATTCCCAGCAGTAGATCAACTGGATACGCTTAATTTGTGTATGTGGATGTGGATGCTCGTGCTCATGCACTCATTATGCCGTTTTTTTGCAGGCGAGTCATGCCACAGTGGTACAATGAAGGCGAGCTGTGAATCATTAGTGACAGTGCACTAAGGTTAAGGAGACTGTCAGTCAAAGTAGACAAAGAATATTTAAGATACTCACATGTGTTGGTGGGCACCACGGCGTGTGCATGTGTCTGCATTATGATTCACAATTTAAATAGAAAATTCACATTGATGTTGTGGAGGCAGTTAGCAGTTAACAGCACCAACAATAATGTTTTTCTGTTTAAAATTCCTACTGGAAAATGTTCTTTTGACGCGCACCGTCCACAGGGAGGTCTGTGTGCAGTGGTGCAGGGTCGTCTACAGGTCAACGCTGCTCGAACTAATAAGGATTTCCGAGTCTGGCTTGAGGACATTTCATGAGGGTGGATAATTGCCATATTTGGAGCTTGAACTTGGTTATCCCAGTTGAAGGATCTTGTCTTTAAGCCACTATGATGTTCTAAGTTTCAAATTGAGAAAATAAAATGTAATTGCTTGTTGTTGAAGTGCTCCCAACTTTAGATTTGTAATTGACAGTGTGCTCCCTTTGACTTCATTTATTTTAAATGAGTATTTTATGATGTTTATTTAACCTTGGGCATGGCAATCATCCTTCCCAGTGAGTCATATTCACTGAACAAAACTGTTTGTCTCTGGGGGAAATAGAAATGGTAATCATTTTATGATATCAATATCATTAGTCAGCAGTAGCAGCAGTTATTAACCTTTTGAAGTATTGTGATGTATCTTTTTTTCCGGCTTCATATTACATGATATTACAACTGTAGCCTAAATATATGGACCCCCTTTAATTAATTTGTCTTTCTGTTGAATCATGATAAAATGCCAAAGATATTAAACAAAAGGCGCCTCACGCCTAATTCAAATGCTGTCACAGCTGTTTTAATAAAGTTAGTAAAAAACCTCAAAAGTAGAGTACTGGAAATTGAAAAATGAATTTCAAAATAAAAGCACCTGCTAAAATTGGTGCGTGCATGTGCTGACCATCTCTACCCAAACCTGGTTATAGTAATTCTCTTGTTTAATACAATAGACAATTTAACAGTAAAATATATCTAATTCAATTAGTCTATTGGGTCTAATAAATGTACTATTTAAGTCTATGAAATGTGGAAGGGGGTGCCTATAGTAATTACAGCCCTGGAACACTGTTTCATAATTGCTATTAACAGCAAACCTAATGTAATTAATTCCCAGTGATGTGGGATTATGGAAAGCAGCAAATACCATTTTCTTACTACAGCAATCAACAAGTATGTGGTATAAATCCAATTTACACAACAGCTGAAACTGATATAGTCCTTCAACAAATTTGGAATAAATTATCTTTAATAAATATCACACTGCAAACACAGGCATTGCTTATAAATGTATCTGATTTATTTTAAGATGTATGGACTTAAAACCCTAAACAAAAACAAAACAAAGTGGAATTATGTTTGTGTCATCAATTCCATTTTTTTTATGAATTAAAAAGTCAAGCAGTGAGAACTTTATTTTGGGAATTGTGCCCGGAAGTGTAATAGGTTAATATGTCTGGCTTGAGGTTGATCTCTGCTGCTCGCTCCACAACCGCACGCAGCTGCTTTCATTTTCCAGCGCTCGAGACGCTACGACAGAGAGGGGAGCTCGCGCTTCTTGCTCCAGGGATATTGCCTCTGATGGACTTGAGATAAGACCAGAATACGCAGTTTCTCTCTAATTATGACCACTTAGGTGTTAGTTACGAGTGCAGTTTTGCAGGACATAAACTGCTCTAATGGTCTTAAGTGTTTTTACCAGCACCGGTTTTTAATGTGTTTTATGTGTTTGCGCTCAACAGTGAGGTAGACTTATTCGGGCAAATTTTACAGGAGTGTCGGCGTGTGATTTATCCCGTGGATGCGGCTGTCGGGGTCGGTGTCTGAGCCCTGCAGGAGCAGCCTGTCATAGGGCATGATGATTTCTCTGGTTCTTCACAAGTGGATGAGGAATATTTCACCGGAGATGCTGCTGTTGGTGCAGATATTGTGGTTTTTACCTCTGACTGGAGCGGCTCCTTCTCTGACTACCGAGCAGCTGGACACCGGGGTGGTAAGTTTCTACCCTTTCTGCTCACTTATGGAGAGGTGAGGTCGGATCGGAAGTTTTTCTACCTGCTAGCACCACTGAATGCGTTTTTTCCCCATTATTTCCCCAAAACACAGTGTGGGGCCGTGTAGTGGCAGGTTTTTCCTCTCCTCTCCTACTTGGGGCTACTCTTGAGCGTCCAGGAAAGAGCAAGTGCTGTCTTCTCTTAATACTTGCTCTGAATTTTAACACTGCTCTGCAGTCCAATGCACGAGGCAGAGTGACGGTACACTGTGCACGAAAAATCCAAATGTGTAGAGGAACTTTATCCACCTGATTAGAAATCACCCCATTTCAAGGATGCATTTAAAATGTGTCTGCCAAATTGCCTATAATAAATGCATGTATGTGGAGGGATTATACTTGGCATTTACATCGACCTCTTCCCCAATTTGCTGACATAGTACATACCCTGTGCTGAAAGATAACTGGAGCTCACTGGAACAGACTAAACCCTTGAGATATTATAGGTTATTTCATCAAGGCTTCATACCTATGGAAGACCTGAAGCTAAGTTCAGGCAATTGCTTTGTTTGAAATAGAGGATTTCAAAATGCAGTCTGGTGGAGGAGCAGATTGGGGCTTAACAAATCCATGAAATAGTCAGCAGCATAGATGAGGATGCAATTCATTTACATATCACTCCAAATATTTAATTAACAGTAAATTTGAGGTCTTATTTATTTCCATGCATATGTTTTGCATGAGTAATGGAGGAAGCCACACTAACTGTAATGGCTATACATCATCATCACTACGTCACACAGTGTGTACAACATACAATCAAAAACTAATGTTAAAAGAGCATGGCACCTGCACATTCGTGTGTGTGTGTGTGTGTTTTCTATTGCCCAGGCTGATACTGCATGTAAAGTATGGCATTATTCAAAAATGTCCTCTAAAAAAGTTGTAGTTTTTGACTTGCAAACCTGATTATCATCTTCATAAATTAATCTTCATTGAAGATGCATCGCTCTACAATTTCACTCCTGGGGGCATCATCAGTTTTTGTTACTTCTCTCCCTAACATCCGTCGCGCTTTCTCTCAGCCCTCAAACTCTTCGTTCTGTAACCCACGCTTGGGGATTAAGTTTTCTCAACAAAGACTAGAACAAGAGTACTAAAATAGATCAGTTTCTGTTTTGTTTTTGGCTTCAAGATTTTCCGTCCACTTTGAGGCAGCGTACCTTCCTCATTTTTGGCTCGCTACTTTAGTTGTGAGATTGTATCTTTTTTGATCTAGTTTACACTGTGTGTGGGTGAGACAAAGAGAATTTCAATTTAATCAAATAGTGTGTAGGCTACCTTAATTAGAAGTTGTTCTTATGAGACGACGGCACACACAGTATGCTCAGTAAGTTTATGTTATCAACACTTTCTGTCTGTGAAATAACCCAGACTCTTCGCATAGGTGGATGCCAACAAACCTGACATCAGGACATGGTCTGTTGCACCTTCGCTCTAAATCAATTTTTTCTTGTTTTCCAAAAGGTCAGTTTGGCCACACCTGGCAGGATTTTCGTCACAACCTGTTCACAATTCTTACTTGCTGTGTAGCTTTGGCCACAAACCACCCAAGCCTTGAAACAGGCTATTACATTAACAGAATAGCCCTAATTCCCCTGGACTCCTCGTTTTGTTTTGTTTTCCCACTGCAATGTAATTCTATACTGCTCACTCTGAGCATCGTTTTCTAGCTGCTTGTGATCATTTGAGATTTGCTAAGAAACAAATAATACAAGAACCAACTCATCATTTTCTGTCAATGAAAAAATGCTTCTTTTCTTTTCTGTATTTGTTGGGTTACTTCGGTTTTCTTTCTTTTATGAATCTCTTTCACTCTGAGGGGATTAGTACAGTAGGAAAGCAGAGGGGGACGTCGAGGATTATCATTAACCCATTTGTGCCTGCAACTCAAATTACCTGTGTTAGAAGTGTTCTCTGGGCTTGCCTTTGAGCACAATTGTGAAGAAATTTTCCAAATCGAACAAACTGTCTCATACTATATCTAGTCTTTGGGCGCATGGGAATACTGTTCTTGCTGTAGGCTCCATTATATTTAAGGAAAAAGTAGTACGAGACTGTACGGTATTGTAGTGGTTAGCACTGACGCCTCACAGCAAGAGGGGTTTGAATCCAGCTTGCAGCTCTTCTGTGTGGAGTTTGCATGTTCTCCCTGTGTCAGTGTGTGTTCTCTCTGGGTCCTCTGGTTTCCTCCAACAGTATAAAGACATGCAGCTTGATTTAATTGCTGACTCTAAATTACCCGTTGGAGTGAATAACAGCTCTAAATCTCTGTGTCTTGCGGTTGTCTGGCAACCTGTCCAGGGTGCATCCCGCCTCTCGCCCAATGTCAGCAGGGAGTTCCGATAAGCTGTTAAGGATAATGGATGGATGGATGGATGGATGGATGGATAGTTGATTAACCCAAAGAATAAATACAGTATGATAAGGAAATGGCTGTATGTCAGGAACTTCAAGGAACACCATAGAAAATGTGGTATCAAAGAGCTCAACAGGTTGAATATCCAATAAATACACACATATGCAGTGTAAAAAAAAATCACATGGAAAACATTTAGTAAACCCAATATTGGTGTTTTCCCTCATTTTTTTTTATTGTGACTTTGACTGTTGATTAAAGTGTATTTTCATATCATCTAAAAATGTTAAAGTTGGACTGTTAGATGTGTGGCCAAAGTGTGTTTGTGCTAGAGCTGTCACAATTTCAGATTTCCACTGTTTAATTATCCATCATGATGACAATAATCTCGCGATATCTGTATAAAAATTTTAATAAAGTGTTTACAGTTTATTTTGTGTCTGTAACAAACAAATTACACTCAAAGAGTAGGGGGAGGGAGACAAGGCAAAATATTGACTAGAAAAGCACTCGGAGAGCGCAGACCTCCACCAAGGCAATAGGGTCAGTTATGCAATACCAACTTGCACACTTGAAAGCATGTATTTTGGGAGTACACTGGCATTGAAATATTTCATCCACTAGATGGCGGCAGTTAGTGAAGGCAATATGGTCACTGACGCAATAATATAAATTTGCAATTTAAATTCCAGATGGTGTTCCAGATCACAGATCACCACCAAAACTTGTTCCTTGTCCCAATACACGTTGTCCGAAAATGTCATCCAAATCCGTGTAGTACTTTTTGAGTTATTTTGTACACAAACGGACAGACAGACAAACGCCGGTGAACACATTACCTCCTTGGCGGACTTGATGACTTAAGTGGTGCTGTGTGTATAAATATATTAGTATTTCATTTTTTAAATATCATAATTATCATCAGTATTGATATATCACAATGCTCATAGTCTGTACAAAATTTTTAGACCCTAGACCAATCAGAATATGGCATTTTTCCTTATGTAGATTTTTGGCACAAACAGGTTTTACGTCTTTAAGTGACATTAATAAATGTGTCCATCTGTTGTCAGTCGGACCTGTGATGTACAATCTGTTGATGTTTAATTGATGTCAGTGTCCTAATCAGCCATTGTTTACTGTTGGCTGCACTGTTATAAAAGCACATAAATGCACTTTAGCTGACAAAGATACGTTTTCCTGTTGTGTACACAACAATTGTACAGTTTTGTACAGCAATTCTTGCCGAATATTTTATTTCTTTCCTGCAAAATTGGGTGAACTATGACACTGCAAAACTCAGCAGTATCACCAGATGAAAAGCTGTTACAACAACAGCGATTTTCCACCTATTTGCCACAGCGGAGAAAATAATACTCAAGATGGAAGCTTTCCTACATTTCTAGATAGAGCAGTATGTTACACTCAGTCCAAAGTGGCACTGCAGCCTCCATGCAGCCTGTGGACTGAGGGCCATTACTCTTGTTGTGATGCCTGTCCCGCTTCATGTGCCAGTAAATGCAAAGCAACACTGCCAGTCCAGTGATGGATACAGACCAGAAACTGTCCACACTGGTTGTATGGACTTAGAGGCACTGAATATGCTTCCTGGTGGAGGTCATTTCTCTAATGTTGAGCATTTTTCCTGCTTATTCCGACTGAGGAAACCCTTTCAAACAACATTACTACTTGGATTTTATGTGTATATACGTATTTATCTATATACATGTAATCTGCTCAGTGCCCCTACAAGCCTTTTGTTCAATGCATGTATCAATGTGTCAAGTGTGCACACACACCCTGTTGGCTTGCATGGTGACTGTGATGTGTTTGTAGTTTCTTTCTAGAAGCAGCTTTAGTTGCAGGAGGATCATTTGTCTAGGCAGAATGAGACATGCATTCCCCAGCCCCACAGCATATTTCTCACTGTGTCCACACACTTTGAAAAATGGGAGCATCTTTGAGAAGTTACTTGCTGTGCTCTTAAGGTCCACCCTAAAAGGCAAAATGCAGGAACTTTCTGTGCCTACAAAGCACAAAGACATAAAAGTGTCTTTCAAGTTTTTCGTTCTGAACCCAGCTTGACCACTTCTTATGAGTAAGCAGGTGGAATGATGTTTATACTATGTCTGCAAGCCCAGGACAGGTCTTCATATTTCCATTTTATTTGGTTGCACAAGAAATAGCTGGAATGTGGACTTTTTCTTCTGTCCTCAAGAGAAGGAACAGAAATAGGATGTCTTTGTAGATGCTCCAAGGGACGGGTGTCCTCCTTCCTGCGGTGTAGAGGCCACATGTGACTCCTTCACTCTGGAGATCAGGGGCAGTAGAGGGCAAACTTCATAGTCTTAGCTATAGACTGGAAATAATACAAGATGGCTCCCAAAAAATGAAGCCAAAACACTGTGATCGCCCCCTAGTGGCTGGCTGCAGTATATGTCATAAATCCTCCATTTTAGCAGATGGGATATGGGCAAAACTAAATTTTTTCCCAAAGATGATTTCTGTAATTTTTATCACACTGATGTATGAAAAGTTTGTTTTGATTAGTTATTTGATGCTATGAAATGGGAGGTGTAACATCATGATCATTAGCTGTGATTGAGTCCAGTTGGTCGGGCAGTTCATGGGCGGGACCTCAATACCACAGCTCCAGCAGCTGATACTACGTAGACTCCGCTTCCAAATTATGTCAAGCACAAGAAGGCAGCGCGCTAACCCAGCACAGTTTGGCTTCTTTTTTGTTCTGTGTGAGGAAGGCGAGATGCGTAGTCTATTCTAAATACAGTCTGAAGCTCTGTTAGAGGGGAAAGTAAGTTTCCCCTCTAAGTTTAGAAGAGGATAAACCTCATAATGTAATTTAGACATACATTGTTCTCAATTACATGAGAGATAAAGAGTTTCCCTGCTATTTCTTGTAAAAACAGAAATTCTCATGTTTGATCACTGATGGCAGACAATTTATCTAGACAGTATAATCTAACTACAGCTCCTAGTTCATCATGAAAGACAGAGAGAAAGTATCAGTCTCGACAGCTCCGATGATGATTACTTGGCCAGTGACTGATTTCTTGTCACTGGGGTGCAGCGGGGAGCCAGATGACACACAGAGAGCATCATTCTGTGCTACTGGAATAGCTGTAAAGCACAGATACGATCAGATGATTGTACACTCCATTCTTTTTTCCACAGTGGATCTATGCATGTGTGTGTGTGTGGGTGTTTGTCAATGTGTGTCTCATCAGAGCTGCTACTCACTCAGGACTTGAAACACCAAAAACAACCCGAACCACAAAACAATTCTTTGATCTCTATCTTTGCTCCTATCCAGTCCCATTATACTTAATTTCAGTGATGCTCCATCACTTGGCATTTAGTTGAAAGATTGTGTAGCTTATGTAGGGTGTGTGTCTTCATAACAACCGCACACTGAGTCCTTAAGTAACTGAACCTCACACTCAAGCACAGATCAGAGGTATTCATTTTATAGTATTGCTTCTCTCCAGGTTGATATATCGCTGCATAGCATCATTTTGCAATTTCAGCACTTGAGGGAACCGAGTCATAACAACTAAAACGTAATACGCTCTGTTTTCTGCTCATCGTATTATGTTCCTCCCGAGGAATATTTTCTTCACTGAAACAGAACCGCCAAACTTCCCAAAGGAACGATTCACCTGAACATTCAGGGCTTCCCTTTTGATAAGAGCTAGCGAGCTGAGCAGATTAGCAGCTGATGAATTACCTAAATTACTGTATACCCAGCCACCTGTGGAATTATATACATTAAAGAAGCGACCAATGATCCACAAACCTCAAGACCGTGTGCGCGCCTGGAAGGGCAACCGCATTTCTCACTCTCATTTTGCTGTTTAATTTCTTCAATGAGAACACCATCTGGCATCAATTCCTCTGGAGCGGTAGGCGACCCCCCCCTCACCCCCCTTCTGCTCCTGTCTCACTCTGCTTGCCACTCACTCTCCCTCTCTGCTAGAAATCAAAATGATGACTTCTTAAGGAAAAAAAAAAAAGCAATCAACAACCGAAGACAAACAAATTGTTTTCAGGAATATGTGGGAAGATGAGGTTTAAAGGTGGTATGTGTAATACCAGACCACATGCTCCAAACTAGTAGGGGGCAGCATTTCACCTCCTCCCAGACAGATTGTGAACAGGTAGATGAGTAATAAACCTGACAATGTCCTCAGGAGTGTATAGCCAAAGTGCATATTGATGTTATGCAGTCGCTGGTTTTCAGATATCCCAATAGAAACAATATGAATACATTTTAAATATTTTTTTAACAATATGTATTGTCCAATCACCCAGCTCTACATAACAGTAATGTATTGTCAGTCTACAGCCCTGTCCAAACAATAGGGGGTCCATCTAAAGTTAGTCATCAATTAGTAAGAAACAAACAAAAAGCCAACTACTAGGGTAGGGAAAGAATATGCAAAGTTTGACCAAACTGCTGAAACTCTGAGAGGTGGTCAAAATTACTCTACAAGTAGGCCCACATGTTGCTAAATAAATGTTACTTATCAGTGTAAAACAAGCACTGCAAGTTTAGCATCAAACCTCTTCTTCTTGCTTCTCTTTCTATGTAATTTATTTTCTTTGCTACCAAATGTGGTCTTCTTGCCGACAGCGGGCGGTTGTTATGGTGAAAAGAGTCGGTGCCAAGAGCTTTAGCCATCTTTGTGTTTACTGTGCCACTGACCGGGGGGCTGTATCTTTTAACATGACTTGACAACATGATTGCGATTTCCACATTGTGTGGTGGCATTTCTGATAAAATTCTGATGCAATTGTCAATCCTTTTGGGTTATTTTGCATTGCTTCAAAATTGCATGGTTGCTGGAAAGACAATGAAGAAAGGGCTCACTAATACCCATAATATGTTCATGTTAATTAGGTCATTGGTGTTTTTAAGAGAACCATAATGAGGACTCAAAGAGCTTTCAAAGCCAAAATGAAATCCTAGCTTCACACATGCTCATGGAGGAATATCTGCCCACCCTCTGCTGTTTGACTCTCGACTCTTCAAGTACCATTAATCCTCCATCCTTCACCCGACAATGGTTCAGAAATGTTTAGTGCAACGCAAGATGGAAAATGTTGACTTTAATAATTCATTTTTTGTTCTGAAGGGTATAATAGGGAAATAATTTCATTTCCAAGCCCCATTTCTCTGGCCGCCAACAGTGCCACAACCATCATTAGTACTGCATTTGCCTGTACATTTGTGTACATTTCTTGAGCATTACATCTAGTCCTTCCACTGTCACAGTCTCTTTCCTTCCATTTCTACTCCTGCAATTTATGTAGGAAGCTTTCATTCTACCAGCACCTCATGGGTTCTTCTGATCATGCCCAGAGGCCCACGGAAAGAGGAGACTTAAAAAGAAAATGGGATGCATTGGCAGGGGATTGTACATTTTTTTTTCTGTGACAAAGAAGAAAAAGCATGTGCTAAAGGAAAAGGAAGAAGATGCTTCAGCTCAGAGCATGAAATAGGAAACATTTTGTATTTGATTGATGGATATATACCTGTAAGATTCATTGATGGATTGTTAGCAGCCCTTAAGCAGTTGCAGGAATGTTAAACCACTGCAGAAAAACACTGGATGCTGATTTCCATGTAAATCTGTTATTACACTCTTAGCCTGGATCATTAGGATACTTTTAGCACCGCTGTCCCACTTCCATCAAGCTGTGTGACCTTCTATCTGTAGAAATGCATCGTGGGACTCAAATTCAGGGCGATGAGATTATTTCAGGAACAATGTCATGTGGGAGAGGACTTGAACGTTGGAGAGAGTATATATCTTCATGAAGACTGACAGAGAGAGAATGTTCAACATGTAACACACAACTCTTTCTCAGCTTCTCAGGAAGAGGGAAGCCAGTCCGTCATCGTGCTCCTATCCAATCTGTCACCTCGGCCTTGTTAAGCGTAAAAGTTCTCCAGAGACATTTCTGAGAAGACTGTCAGCATTAGTGTGGAGTTTATGATTTCCTCAGAAACCAATTCAACAAGGGTCTCAAAAGCCCTGACACCTCATTGGCTGCCACTGTAGCATGGCGGAGTGGGACTGATGCGTGGCAGCTGCAGGACTTCTGCGTGACGCTCTCAGACAGCGACAACACATTGATTCCCAGATAAAGTTTGACAGCGTGAATTCAGATTTATGTAGGCAATCCTCATGTTGACTCATGAGTAGAATAAACTAGGATTGCAAAGCCTTGTGGGACGTTTGGCCACATACTCGCAACTGTTAAAGTGAAGTGTAGCAGTTTGACGCCTGAAGAACCTTCAGCAGTCGTGGGGCAAAGGTTTCATTTTGAGGGAGGGGAAAAACAGCAGCCGGATGCTTAAACTATTATTTTTGTATGTTTTTGTGACATTTAATGACAAGGACAGAGATGCAGTATGAAGCAATCTGAGTCGTGTTTCTATCAACACATTTCTATGTGCATTTTGAAGATTCACATGAGAAAAGCTTGATTGAAACACAAAAAATTTGATTAAACATTTGAAAATGCGCAGAAAAGTTTTTTTTTGTCTTTTGGGATATGGAAATGCTTTTTCCAAATAAGTTCTGATGTAGCAAACATGATCCCACATGACTCGTCAGCTTTTTCCGCTCTGTCAGAAAACCCAAAAGAAGAAGCTGTTTCTGCTGTCGGTGTCTTCTCTCCATTTTCTCTTTGGGATGGCCAAAGTTGAACAATTTGCAGCCTCTTTTTCATTGTGGTCTATAGCAATGCATTACACTGCCATTTTCTAATGAAAGTACATTTATGTAGCTTTGTTTATTCACTCTAAGCTAGTTGATGGAAATGTCCCTAAGTTTGCTTCAAATTTGCTTCGGCTTTAATGGAAACACAGCTATAGTTACGTTACATGTATGGTGAATGAATGAGTTAATTACATTTTAATCCATTAAGCACAACAACCAGCACATACATTCCATAGAATATCTTGCAAAATAAATTAGCAATGATTCTTTTATGATGGCATCAATCTGACACTAATTTAGTTATAATGCTACTGCTTCTCACATCTGTATATCATGCTTAATTGCAATTCATTAAAAACAAATATATATATAAAAAAGTGGTGCACAGGATTGATCCAATGTCTGCTGCTTAAACAAGCATACTACAAATCTGTGTGGTTATTTAGTAGCAGCCTGGTGTCGTTTGCATGTGATTCAATCAAAGTAAACAGTCGTGCGTAATGGCAATGCGGCACAATCGAAGGCTGCAGATTTATCACATATATCAGTCCTGATGGCAGATGGCTGCAGGGACTTAATGAACTGAAGAAGAAGGTTGTTTAGCGGTATAAAGCAGCTGAATTGCATACTGATTTACAAACATTGTCTCTTTAATGGCGATTAACGTTTTTTTTAATGCATCTATGTGTTGAAGATTATTTAATTAAACTAGTTCCATTATATTTTATGCATTATCTTGTTATTTCTGCACAATTGCTAAAGGTATAAACAAACCCAATTCGAAAAATGTTGGGACAGAAACAGGCGTGGTTCTGATTAGTGTAATCTCAGTACAAGACCCAATTTCTACCAAAATAGCTGACATTGTGCTGCCTCATTTGAATAAACCATCCGTCTGTTTACGCCTCTCCTCCCACCTGTGCACTGTGCGCTCTGTTCTGGGCACCAAAATACCACACAGACGGGAAAAGCTCATTTTAAGTTCAGGACTATGGACGCCATGAAAATGGAGCCCTACGGGTGCCAGAACCATACATAGAGACTGGTGCTCTGGTGCTGATTGAGAACTTAGCCAATGCAATTCTATGAAAATGTGCTTCATCAAGAGGCTGGAGAAGCACATAGAGGCATTTTATATGCAAACAGTCCATTCAGGGCCTGTACATCCATCTATGGTGAAAGTGCTTGTCCATTTACGCCCACTTTCACAACGAGTGAGATTTATGAAACAGAACTATGCAAATGCATGGATTTATAAATCTGAAAGCGATAATGTGTATGCATATCTCTGCTTTTGTTTGTACACGGAGATTTAATCCTGTCTACACAGAATTTGGCACAAGCAAATGTCAGAGTAGGTGAGTTTACTGAAGTAATGAACCTAACTGTGTAAGCAGGAATTACTGTTTTCCTCAGCTGCCTGTGAATCTTTTTTATTCTCCCTCCCGTTGGCTCTTACTCATTTCATGACTTACTTTAACTGTGGCTCAGCAACGAGCTGGCTCTGTCTCAGGCTCCCCATGTTGAAAACCCCAAATCAACTCCATGTGGAAGTCCTATTTTAACGATGGCATCCCGCCCCTTTCTAGTCGTACACCCGATCAAGGTTTTGGTTGCCAAAGCTATTCAAAGGAATGACCAGATCTTGTAATTATGGTGGTCTCTGGAACAGTGCTGCCTGCATGTTAAATTTAAAATAATCCAGAGACCCGCCAACTGAACTGGAGGAAACCCCAAAGCAACGACAGAGCTCCTCTGAAGTTTTCCTTCTGAAACTGGCAGAACTGTAATAAATACAATGTGCCTGTGTGTTTGTATGCGTGCTAGGATTTAAAGGAAACAGAAAGGCTGTTGCTTCTCCAGAGCGAGATGCATACAGAGTTTCATCACTGACATTGGCACAGGAGTGATGGGCACTGCTGGCTTTTAGTTTATCTTTTCCTTTCCTCCTCCTTTTTGCACAAACTGTCCTTCACTTTGATCGGAAATAAACACTTTTTGAGGAAAGGCTTGATGTGTGCTTTGGAATTTTGAGCACTGTATGCTCTCAAAATGAAGGCGCATTTG
This sequence comes from Serranus cabrilla, assembly GCA_903364295.1. Lineage (NCBI taxonomy): Eukaryota > Metazoa > Chordata > Actinopteri > Perciformes > Serranidae > Serranus > Serranus cabrilla. The sequence continues at coordinate 131,530 of CAFUXE010000823.1, read as the reverse complement.
TCAGTATGTCGAAGTGAAATGAAGAAAGAAAAACAGACAGAGAAAACTGCACAACTGGGAGGACTTTGGTGTTTGGCCAATGCCTGTGAGTAATGTGTTTATTAGAATTATGATAAAATCTTGGATTCAATAAGCATTAAGGCATAAAAATCAGACTTTGCTACTGAGAGCAGAACCACTTTGTCCCACAACACAATACACAGCCCCATTAATTTGGAGAGTGACTGTTACATTCAAGACTGTATCTTGAGGTGGCCATTAACTCAGCAATTATTCATTGCCTAATTAGGTATTTGCAGTGTTTTTTCCTCTCCAGCCCATGGGAGACAAACAAAAAGAGTTATTTCTCAGTATGCCTCTCCCTAAGTGACAATTAAACTAATTACATATCCTCCACAAAAGAACAAGTTATTTAGTGATCACACTGTTTTCCAAGCACTGTAAACTCTACACAAAGTTAAAATGACATCAAAGTTCAGGATCATGACTGAAGAACAGCAGTTACTTGGTGCAGGTAACCAGAGTAAACACATTGCATGTATGGATAAATGAATGGGCCCAGGCTCAGGCCCAGGGGCTCTATTGATGCAGCTTTTCCATACGCCTGCTGGCTCGGCTCGACTCGTTTTCACTCAGTGTGGAGCCAAGCAGGGTCCATTACAGCAGGGCTACCCGCTTGAAGGTGCTTCTTTAAAGGATGACGCGTTATCTTAAGCTGAAGACGTTTGCCCTTATTGATTTTCTGCTTGTACTCGTCTGCCCTGCATTCTTTGTAGACTTCTTTTAATGCAGAATAGCTGCTAACAAAGCTCTTCTAATTCATTCAATATCCTATATATTCTTAAGAATAAAAGTCTTAGTTATTTTGTTATTTAAAAGCTTTTATTTTGTAGCAGTAAATCAGGGAATTTTGGGTTTTCTTAAGCAGTAACTTAGACTTGAAAACGAACATAAATAGCAGATTTCTGAAAGCACAAAGAGGGAGGGAAACTTCAAATCACAGAGATTGTTAGAAGCTACAAAAGTACTGACAGCGAAACAGACTTTTTAAATTGCTTTTCTCTATGGTCTCCTACACCGATATGAGTTGAGTTTTGCGATGTACACTTGCTTAAGGGGTGAAGTGGGGTCGTCACGGGTTGGCCGCGGTCATCACTACAGCTCACTTCGAGGCAGGCCGGGTGCACTATGGCCCTACTTAAAACTGTGTCAGGGTCTCTCCTGGTGTTCACCTTCAAAATGTCAGTCAAAGAAACATGTACTAACCAGAGCGAGATCAGAAAGAAACGTAAAATGACTACAATGATACCAAATAAGCTACAAAGAGAAGCGAAACAGCTGCCAAGAAACCACAAAGAAATCTATGACTGTGGTTGTTTTGCCCCTTTTCATAAAGACACTCAAAATCACTACAAAGATATACAAATTACCAGAAAAAGACATAAAACAACTACAAAGAGGCAAAGTAGCTCTACTCTGTTGCATATGTCTGGGATTGGGAAGATATTAGATTCTTCGTTGTGATTCTATTTTGATTGATTGGTGCATCGGTGCAGAAAACTCCTCAGTCTTAATTCAAAGCTGGCCATGCATCGGCTGCTTGGTAAACAGCCAACCACTCTCCTCTGTCCATCCGTTTATTTTAATACCCCATAATGAAGTCACGTTTAACTGATATGATATAATGAATGTAATATTAATTAGGGACAGCCATTGATCTTGTTTAGTTTAATTAACTGATCCTGATAAGTGTTCTATGGCTCTTTCAAGGACTTTATTCTTTATTATCCTTACTGACAAAAGTATCCCTCTGTGCTTAGCTATTATGAATAAAGCTCGATTCATCTTATAATATAAACTGTTCAGATAAATGAACACTTTATTGTTATTTCTTTTGTTGTCATTTTATAAAGCGGGACCAGACCTATTCAGTGACTCATCATACTGCTCCTGTTTCTCACTCTGATGGGTTTCTGACTGAATTCAAATTTAAGCCAACTCCAGAGCAGTCTACAGCCGTTTCTTTCTGGCTGAGTCTGAGCTGTCATTTTGGATTTTCCAGCAATCCAAGTGGACACATTTTGGATTCTACAAATTGGAAGGGTGGGGGGGAAAAGGAGCTGGATAAGAGCCAAACAGTAAGCAAACTGGGTCAGGGTGAGATCAAATATTTCAGCAATACAACTAACATTCATATTAGACATTTTTACCTGGAGCTGGATGAGTTGTTGATGCCAAGAAGAAAACCCTGGAGCAAGTGGCAAAGTAGCACATTGTTCCTTATATTCACTCTGTTGCTGTTTCTTTAAGCACAACACTGTAAATGAACAGAGATGCACTTCCTGGTGATAATGTGTACCCACCTCTCTACCACTGTCTTCTCACATGAATTTGCTGTCTTTTTATACAAAATGCCAGCATTTAACACCGGCTGTGACTGCGTATTGATTTTATTTTTGAAGCTGACATTTATTAAAAGCTTGTAGATGCAAAACAAACCCCTCAGATCAGACTGCCCATCTCGCTTTGACACTCACATTCATTATTATGGGCACAGAATTGGAGCTCCACTTAGTGAGTACATGGTGCACCGTGGCCTGTGCAGCTCCGTGTTCAGAGAGAGTGTCTGCAGCGAGGCAGCAGAAGTGACAAGACCAACAAATGTTAGCATATGGCAGCATATGTACTGTAGGAGTATTGTATCCTAAGAGATATTTTTCATGGTTTTTATGCCTTTACAGCTCTGTGGGTGCAAGATCGGGGAACTATATTATGCAGCAGTTATTTGGTCAAACTAACTGCTGATCAAATCAAATCTTCAGACAACTAGCGCTGCATTCAAATGAATAGTTCACCATCAAAATGTATTTTCCATCCAATTAGACTGACTGTGATGTATCAAAAAACGACTTAGGGTCATTGCGACTCCCATGAGTCCAAGGTGTTCTTTTTACTTATTTAATCTGAATGAAAAGATTTGATTTTTAATGATCTAAGATAAAGAGAGCCTGCAGATGCTTTCATTAGAGAGTGTGGAACTTGTACATTTTGGAGATTTTTAATGATAAACTATGAAAAATAAGTATAAAGCTTATTAATTTTCACAACTAATTGCTCAATCGGCCATCATTTCAAAGACGACTATATGTCCTTTGTATTCCTGTATGTGCTAGAAGCTATTGTCTAAATCAAAGTCGGGTTGTTGGAGTGCATTGCAACTTTGAATGCATTTTTAATGCATGTAAAATTAGAACGAAGGTGCACTTTTACATCACTGCACAACCAGGCTCTATTGTTTGAAGTCCTGCTGAGGTAAACTAAAACCCTGTAGCTCCACAAACTGACTCATACTTCTATGTTTCTCCAGACTCCTATCCTATCTAGTGGTTTTATCAGATTTTGTCAGCATGATAAAAACATATTCATTATATTCTAGGACTGTAGGGCTTTCTCTCTCCTTTTATCTGGCTTTCCATATCTTTGTTCCATGAACACAGGCTTAGTCTAAATCTTTACTTTTTTTATCCTCTGTGCAATTGTCAAGCAGATTTAGCTAGATGAGGAATTTGTGCCTAAGGTGACGATGGGAAACCGTTGTGTTGTGGTATTTTTTCCTATACATACAGTATATGTGTATGTGCTTTCTTTTGCACGCTTGCTTTTGTTGATTGGCAGGTTGGTTGTTTGCTTGGGTTAATTTGTTGTCAGTGGCAGCTTAAAGCATTTAATGGTCTGTTTCAAAGCTTGTAGAGACTCTTCAGGCAAGGAATCTACAGAACATGTAGAGATAGGTTATAGGAAGTTCATGGGTAGGGAGTGGAGCATCAAAGGTCTGTTAGAGACCAGACACAAACAAGTACAGGTTATAAAGGCATAGACTGCTTAGAACATGAACACAGTCTCTGTGATGTCAACCGAAGGTTTCCCAAGAGCCAAACTGAAGCTCACAGTGGGGGCTTCCATTGCTCTGATCATTGCCATCTTGGCAGTGCCTTACTATCCTAGCTCTTGCTAATCCAAATAAGAGGTGGAGTGGGACTGAGCAGAGGCGGGCCGATTGCAGCGTGAGCCACTTATGGAGGCGGGTGCTTGTCATTCAAGGCGGCTCATCCTAATCATGCATAGTGTTAAGTCATAATGTTAATTAAATGGGTAGGTTTGTAAAGAATCTCACTCCTTACAGTTGTCGTGAGGGGGAAATAAGAAATAGAGACCAAAATAGTCAACTGTATCAGGCTACAAACGTTAAATTTTGCTGTAAATTTTGGCATTTTAACATGGGGGTCTATGAGGATTGGTTCTCCTTTGGAGCCAGCCTCAAGTGGCCAGTTGAAGGATTGCATTTTTCTGCACTTCTACATCGATTTCACTTTTTAGCCCCGGGGATTTTTTTGAATATTGAATGGTTAATATCTAAAATATAATTTGTTGTTACAAACTTAAGGCGAGTAGGAGGCAGCATGTACGTTTACAAACGTTGGTTTATATGTTTTCGAATCGTTACACTCTGTTTGGCTAAATATTAAACCAGTTTGAATTTTTTTTACACTGGCTATCCCTATTGAGCACCATGAGTACATTTTAAAACACGATCAGTGGAATGAAAATATTTTTTCTATAAAAGCTGGTTTTAAACTTTGCAATGTAATTAATTTGCAAATAACGCGCAGACTTTGATTTAATGTGGATAGGTGCTACTTAAACCTCAATCTCTGTTGGTGTGCAGTATTCTCTTGTTTAATTTTCCATCCTGTGTGCATTGCACATACTTACACATAAATGTGTTATTTCAGTTGTGCATTTTTAGTGCTGTCTTACCCTCTACGGACATCGTAAAAATAACAGTTATTCCACTGGAATATTTTTTCCCCGACCGCCACACTATGTAACAAGAGCTCCACTTGGATGTCTCTCCTACTACTGACTAGGATTCTCCTGGTATACGGTTTCACACTTAGCTATGCAGCTGGACTGTGCTATGCTTGAGAAGCATCTTATTACCATACAACATCACAGCTTTATCCACAGGAGGTGAGTTAAAAACACACACGCACACAGACCCCTCCACTATCCCCCGCTGGCATCCACCGTGCAGAAAGAGATGCATGGGGAATGAAGACATAGAAGAGTAACTGATACACTTGTTCATACACCTGTCTGTGCATACACACGGGGAAGCTGCTTGTGTCAGTCAGGAGGTGTGTCTAAGTCTCAACACCCCATTTCATTCCCAGGCCACGAGTTCTGCTGCAGTTTGAACTTTGACCTAATTTTCAGGCTACAGCTGTGTCAAATAGCAAAGCAAGCAAACTCCCTCTGCACCTCATTTTGCCCAATTAAACTTTCCATTCTTCAGCCTTGAAGTTTGACTTTGTTGCGTTCTGAACTCACTACTGCAAGTTTCAGTGTCTGGCTGTGGAGGAATGAGCTGATCCACAGCGCGGCTGTCGTTTCTTTGCAGCGGTTTTCTTGCTATAGGTCGAGTACAGCTCCTCTCAGCTCCACTTCCTAATGGAACAGTACATATCCAGACAGCTCATGTCTTTCTGTAGGTGCAGCACACACACACCAACACCCTACTTTTTCTTTTCTTCTCCCCATTTTTTCTCAGATAACGCTTCAGTGGTGCCACAAAAACTGCCCGTCACCAAGCGGTGTGTGTTTTTCACAGCTGGGAGCTGTGTGGGTTTTCAAGTAAAATGCTGAAATCCTTGTTTTTCTTTGTTTGATGACCTTCTTTCTGGGAGAAAAGCTGCAAGATAGCAAGTGATGAAGTTTTTCGCGTGCTGTAGGGTGACACGGCTTGCGTGTGAAAATGAACCGACTAAAGTTTGGAGCCTTGTAGGGATGAGAAGTTTGTTTGACAGGCAAGGAGGTGTTTTGTTTTGTCAGAAGCACTAGCATGCATGAGGTATCACATAGAGAGACAGCATACACGCATACCAAATGTTCAGCTGCATTCAGAGTGGCAATATCTCTGAGTGCAGCCTCAAATAGAGTTAGAGAAAAAGCTCAAGATGATGTGGCTAGAACTTTAAATCGGCTTCAAATTTTGCTAGTTCAATTAACTGGGCAAATACTTGCTAATGCAAACTGCAGGTAGATTACTTTGTGACAAATACCATGTGCCATTGTATTTGTTCTACTGCTTGCCAGGCAGGCTTTGGAAATGATCAGCAAATTGTTGCTGTCGTTGTGCAACAATCTGGTTTTGTCAAATCCTGCCTCTGGAGAACCCTGCCTTCACAGCAAACTCCCAGGTCTGACGCTACACACAGCAAGGTCAATGATTTTAATGGAAAGTGAGGCTTTGCTCTCCTGAGCAGTTGAACCGGCATAGTGGTGTCAAAGGCCCTGATTTTCCATGTGTTTCTTTAGGCCAAAGTTGAACAAAATATGATGAGACTCAGAAGTAATATTTTAAACTTTGATCCTGAGATTTTGACCTCCATGACATGGCTTTCTGGGATTTCAGGAGGCAGATAGTCATGATAACAAAAAGTTATGGCATCAAATCAAAAAAAGTTTGCTTTGTGTACCTCTGAATTCCAGGAGTTCTGTATGCAGTCTTCAGGACTTCCGTGAGGTTGTGCTGTCACAACTATAAGTTAAAAGTTCAGCTAAAAGTTCAGCTAAAGTGCCATTATAGTCATTCCTCTGCTGCAGTAATGGTGCAGAGACGCTGAGAATGTAGATGTGGATGAGCATAATATATCTCCTTTAAGTTTTAAGGCTCTTACAAACTACCCTTTAACATGTGGTGTGGAACTATTGTAAACCATCTTTGCAGCTGGTAGTACAAACAGGACTTCCTCGTAGGAATGTCACAATACCTGAAATTTAGTCATCAATACCAGTAAAATTCAAAGAAAATTCAATACCCAATTCAATACCACGGTGAAAAACGAAACAATAAATTCTGTTTTGAACAATGTTAGGTTGAAAATACATGCATGCATGCTGAAATTCAACTGTGATGTTCTGTTTGGAATAGAGTAAAACTTAGTGTGGTCTCGCTTAATGCTGAAGCACACAGAACTCACATGTCCTAACAGACTTTAAGCAGCAGATGAAGGAAGGAGCTCTGTACACTGCAGGAATCCTCGGTTCCTTACTGTACCTGTCCTGCTGTAGACATTTACAGTGGTCTTGTGATATCCCTACTTTCTGTTCTTTATAACCTCTCAACAGTACCCACAGCAATGTGCTTACACCAACAGACTCGTATCTATTTTGTATGAATTTTTTATAGGTTTTCAGGGGAAAGAAAACTCAGCCTGGGTAGAGGTGTGGATAGTGTGTGTCTTTGTGTTTAAGACCAGTTGCCACCAGTTCTCACTGTGTGTTGTCATGTTCTGGCCCCATAGCTAAAGCCCTCTGGCCTATAAATTACATACAAGATCCATAAATACACTCGTATATATTCCTGTAGCTTGTTTGAACTTGGGAGCCGACAGAGATTCCATCTCTCATAACTTCACACAAATGCAATGCGAGCCAATAAACCTATAAATAAAGCTAAATAGGAAGGAAACACATCTGTCTTCATTTACTGGATTTATTTTGACTGCTGTGCATAAAAGTTTTGTGCATACTGAAATACGCTCACAAATTCACTCTCTCGGGCAAACATTTGAAAGTTTGCTTATAAAGGATTGCTCGTGTGACAGCTGATATGCACGCAATCAAGCACGTGTGTGTCTCCCTGTGTTTGTATGCGTGTCTGTATGTGTGTGACTTTGCATATTTCTTCTTTATTGTGGCATATGGGATGAATGCCACAGCGGGGACGCTGGGCAGGCGTTATTCAATCCTTGTGTTTGTGGGCTTTGGCGGGGTGCCATGCCACATTACCGCCCACAGAGAGAGGAACTTCAAAGAAGGTTTGGGGGCTTTTTCCCCGAGTGGAGCCACTGAATCTTCTGCCTGTTAAAATAAACTCCAGTTACAGGGCCATGTCCTAATTGGCTCCAAAAGCCATCAGTTTGTTTATCTTTAAACCTAGGCTGACTTATTTTTACTGCGTGCACTCTGTTTGAATCCCCCTCGGAGCTAGCATAAAATATGCCATTTGGTGGATAATTTTGTCCAATGTTCCTCCGAAGTCCACAGCACTCTGACAGCTGCGGAAAGACTGACACCTTTGTAGTGTCAGTACTGTGCTCTCCACCAAGCAGGATTCATAAAGCCGCATATAAAGTACATACATTTCTACATAATGTTACATTGCATTAAACAGATTGTTTGGTCATGCAGTGTAATGTAATATAAAAAGGTAATCTTTCCAACATGTTAATGGCTCTCTTTAGCTTTAGGTGACCTCACAGGAATGTAGGCCAACTGCTACTTGGTCTTCAAAACAAACACAGATGTTAAGATGTCAAGGAGGGCAATGAGGAACATTCAGCAACATCCTTTTTGGAAGCAGCAGGATTCATGGAAATACTATTTTAGTATTGTATTGTGCAGTTAAATGTTTATTGTAAAAGAGGAAGTAAAGACCACAGGTTTTCCTATATAAACTAAGCTTAAACCGTTGCCTCATGCCTCAGCCATCGCAGTGGTAAGGACTTTATGGCTGTTATTAAAGTGTTGTTTGCAGTACACATTTGGTACACATTTACACTTGGAGTCAACACATTTGATGTAATACATGGTTCTTCCTGAACTGGATTGGTAATGTTTATCGGACTTATAATAATAGAAACGTTTTCTTGTTTTTTTAACGACTAAAATTAAGTAAAGAGTTGCACAGTCTGGCTCCATATGGATTTCTCTTTTATTCAGGTAACTTTTCTACCCTCAGGCAATTATAATAGTCATAATAAGACCCTGACACTGATATATGATATAAGCCACACCCCTCTTACATTATCTGATGATTGGATAATCACCATAAAGAAACAGCTGAAACTGCCTTCAGCAAATCAAAACTTTAAGCAAACTGACGTGGCAAACAATTTAAAGGCTTCCTGAGCTTTTCTTTTGCTTTGTTTCTTCAGTGGATTCTGGCTAATATTTTTTTTCTCAGTCTCTTTAGATTTTCCTGACAACTTGGAATTGTTCTTGCTAACATCCTCCACACCTTTATACACATGCACTGAACAACTTAAGCTGAATTGACATTCTCGTGGAGAGGGGAAAAGCAGCCTCACTCTTCTTGTTGTTCTTTCCCCTTCCATTGACTTCAGAAGCATCAATAGAAGGTGGTTATAAACTTCTACGGCTGGTAACAGGGGCAGCTGTGGTTCACAAGGTGGATCGAAGTGTCTTTATACAGGATGCTGAGCCACAAATTGTTCCCCAAGAGTAGCCAAATGTCTGTCAATGGGGGGCTCTTCCACCCTTGCTGTGTGACTATGCATGTTTATGGATATATGAAAGGCATAATGACAGAGGGACTGACAGTGTAGTGACATGCCACCCTACTGGTAAAATCTTAAACAGGACTAATATCTGTCCATATTCATATCCATTTCCATTTGCGCTTCTCTTTTAACATGCAATATGTAATTTTTCTGCTGCCCAATTTTAGGTCTTTACTGTGAGCCACATTATCCAGAGAACTGATTCCCTAAAACGAGTAAAAACACTGAATAAAGCAGCAGTTTCTCCAACGCTGTTGGGCATGTCAGCAGAGGCGCTGCTGGCCAAGCTGCCATTAACATTTGCTGGGCTTGTTTCTCTGATAACTTAAGATCCAGATCCAGATTTTCTGGAGGATTTTAAAAGGAGCCAAATTATCTTCCTCTCCAAAATTGATGATGGTGTTTTAAACCAGGAAGAACACTGAATAAAGCAATTCCACTTTTAAAATCAATGCTGCTCAGCTTTTCAACAGAGGGGCTACGGGCCAAGGCCCCCCTCAACCTAAGATGTAGATCTCAAATATAGAGTTTAAAATGACCAATATCTGAAATATTTAAAATGTGGCTTAAAACTCGATAAAAAGTAAATTTATGACTCCTTCTGGCAGAAAACCACAGCACTGTACCAAATATGGAACCTGACTGTCGTCATTTTTTAAATATATTTCAGCAAAAATGTTCTATTCTACTCTGTTAAAACCATTGTAAGCACTAGGTCACCCTGCCCTGTGTGCGCAGCTCCAGAGTCATTACTTGCTTTGCATTAGATGAGTGTCTCTGTCGGTTACCTCCAGCGCTGCTGCCTTTACCTCCATCAACAATTCTCCATCAATGCTTCCATCCATCCCTCTTCCATTGCTCCATATTTAACAGGATTGAACAAATGGCAGCCTCCATTAACCAGGCATGTCTAGGGCACTTAGTGTCGAAGATCTAGGAGAGAGAGAGAGGTACCAATTTAAAGTTTCTCCCCTCCTTCTCTTTCACTATCTGTCTCTCTCTCTTTTCTCTCCGTCAGTCAGGAGACAGGGGTTGTGTCTCAACTCTCCGTAGCACCAGCTGTCTCTAAGCCAGGGATTAAATGATTCACTTACCAGCCGTATTTTTAATCCTCACTGTCACACTCTCACTCTCAGACGCGCACACACTCACACTTTGTTGCTTTTACGTGGGTCCACTAAATTGAATTATATTTGAATTATATCTGAGAGTTAGATATGTGTAATTAAACATTGACATTCGGCTGTGAGTGGAAACCGGGTGTTAAAGCAAGCACATCCAGCAGAACGTATCCTTACAACAAGTCAGCCATGTGTTCCATTATAAGCACATTAGATGGAAGCACTTGTCTAATGAGGTGATTGAGTGCTTCAGCAGGCTGGGGTGTGTGCCATCTGCTTGCAGAATAGTGGCTTTGAATCCAACAGATGAAATTTCTTACATGTCACTCCTTGGCTGTCAGTCCACTGCATGTACAGTAAAGTAGTGCTGAAATCAACATGACTATTGATTATTTAGAAGAAAATAAATCCAGCATTTGCGCAAAATAGTTATATGGATACAGCATCCTCATCATGCCCTTCTGACTGAACATTTCCTTGGTAAAGTGGAAGATAAGCATCCAAATACTGACTCATTTGGTGTCAACCTTGGCTCCCCACATTTCAGTGCTTCTGCTTATTCAACACTTCTTTCTGTTTTAGATTTAACTCTATGCCATGTGCTTTTGACTTATTCAATATGAGCTTGTGGCTGTGCCAGCTTGCTCTTGTTTTTCTCTGTTGTCCCAAGGATATTATATGACTAAACCCAGCATTTGGTGAAGAGGAATATAAGACAGAAAGGAAGAAGAAAGAATGCCTGTTCTCCTCTCTGCTGGAGGAAATACAGATTTCATGTGGTCTTTGTGGCGTCCTGTTCAGATGCCACATAAAGCTGCGGCCGGCTCTGCTGCGCCGCATGACTTCTCCTGATTCTTCCTGTAAACTACTGATTGTTCTGTTTGTTAAGTCTGGTGGTGTTTGCTGATGACACAACCCCACTGGCCTTACAGATGTTAGGTGACCCACTTGGCAAGTTTTGTGTTGTTCCGATAGAAACTTAAACACTTTATCTGAAGGCGGACTTCTGTCATCTTTCCCTATAAATCAAAAGCACAGCTGTGAATGTGGTTGACTCATTTCCAGCTCTCTGAAATGGGAGGAAACCAAGCCACTATCATCAGTCTTCTTGTACTGCTTCAACTTCGAGGCATTGTTGTTTGAAACACTTGACAGGAATGACAATCTCAATATTTGACCACGCCCACTTCTATTTAATGGCAAATTGCATTGGGATGGAGCATTTCTGCAAACATTTGACAACAATTGTCGCTGGACAAAGTGTCTGACAGCTTGTTGGCACTCTTGTCAATTGTGTTAAATCTCAATAAAAATGAATGTAAATACAGCAGTTGCAGCTTTCTCGGCTGCCATTTCCACCATTTTTGGCGTTCCTTCCACTTTGGCTAAATTGCCAAGATGGGGACTATTGAGATGAGAAGTTTCCAGAGTTCAACACTCAACTGTTTGCCTGGAGATGGGGCAAGGGGGTGACAAGTGCCATCTTAGATGTCTATGATAGATAAAAAGTGCCCTTTCCATCGAGAAAACATGATGGAGTGTCCACTAGGGTCCCCCTAAAGTGAGAAAACATGATAAAGTGACATATAGGCTGTCCTACGTGCTAGAAAATAGTGGCTGGGGCTCTTAGACAGTCTGAGTCTACAACTTGACTATGAGTTCACCATCGGGGCACTGTCTTTTGCCATATGCTCTCAAAATAGCAAGTGTTTGGAAGGACATAAATTGAAACACAGTATATGGCTTCTCCACCTCTGTTGAAATCCTCCTGCACACCACAAGTGTGTGTCATAACCCACACTTGCACCAAGGACAAACAGCATGTTCTGTTGTACACAAGGCAAAGAGGCTAAGCAACCACCAACTGCTCAACTGAGAATCTACACCAGGGCACAGCCAGGAAATAAGAAAGAAAGTGCTCAGTTGACCCTTTCCACCCAGGAAACCATCTGTTTCTGAAGCCCCCCTCAGGAAAATGATACTGTTCTATCTCAGCCAGCCATATTTACCACATCAACAGCTTCTTATCCAATGTGGACTCTCGCTCAGCACGCCAACTAAGATTAAATGAAGTCATATCAAGTGAAACACTGTTATGTAAAGATTAGATTCTATTAATTACAACTCCTGAAGTAGAAAGGGAGCGCGCAGAAGTGATATTTAAACCAAATCGCAGATGATATCTAGTCTCATATCACCACATCAATAATTAACATACAGTATGGCCCAGGGTAAGCAAAGTCTTTATTCAGTCTGGTGGTTGCTGCTCTGGTCATAATGTGGTCTGCACCCCCCACACAAAGATAATTACATCCCTCCTCCATTTTCCATTTTATTTACTGGAAGGCACAGACAGTGCAGATTCCCGCTGCAGTGTTAGTGATTATTTGCTCTCTGGTGTCCACTTGTAAAGCGACATAAGAGCTTATATGTATCATCTCTGAAGCCTACAATTTATTAGATAATGACTGCAATATATCAGATTCAGTGTGGGAGCACTGCGGTTTCTCAAAGCATATAAGGCTGTGTGTTTGTTGTGTGTGTTCTTCTTACAATCAGCTTTCTCTGTACATGCGCTCCGGTGTAATAGGGCTGAGCACAATCCCAACCTCAATTTTTGCGTTCCAGCAAACACATTATCAGGGATTCTGTATTTTAATAAGAAAGTAATAGGTTGTTAGTGTAGCAGTTTGCCTATATGGGAGGTGTTGTTTTATTTTTATTATATTTTTGCATTGTTTTGTGGAATGTTCATGGTTATTGTCTTTATTTGTTTTTTATTGTCTTTAATTAATAAAACCTTGCTACATATGCAGAACCCACATATGAGCAGAACCATGAACTTCCAGATGTCAGAAGTATTTAGATAGCAACAGACTTGGGCTCTGAAACTGCCAGAAAGAGCCAAAAAGTAGACCACTGTCCCTGCAAAAGGATGTAAAAAAAATAAATACAACTTTCTTCATTAGAGATAGTGATCATATCATTTAAAGTTTGGATATGGAAGTTTAAGCAGTAGCATTAGAGCTCCAGATAAGCACAAACCATTCTAAAAAAAAATCCCCTCTCGCTGTTAATGCTGCATCAGCTGGAAACTACACAAAGAAATGAACTGATGAATAAAGAAATGGTTTGATTTAAAATTTTATGTGCAAGTCTCGCAGCCAAGATGAGGAAAGGAGAAGGTCAACACAGTAGAAATGGATAAGAGCTGGTGTGCATTTGGAGAGGTTTGCATTGATGGGTGTGAACTCCAGTTGCCCCCTGGATTGAACTCATTACATTCCACTACAACTATACTACAAAGTGCTGAAAAAGTTATGAGTAACTTAAAATGATTGCGAGATGCGTACCAAGCTATGAATCCTTAGAGTGGAGTCCGGCTTGCCCACTTGTTTTGCACTTTACATGCCCTTTTGGAAATGAGTTTATTATTTTTATATTACACTGAAAGGAGATGAGGTTGTGGATGAAAGTGGCAGTTGAGAGAAATCGAGTCAAATGTCTTGCTCTTTCATAATGTGAAACAGCTTGTGCAACATGATTCATACCTGCTGAAACAGGTGTAGTCGTGAGGAACAAATTGAAAATAATAATGTTACGGTTACTGAAGGGAGATTAGGGATGGATTTGATTTAGGTTTATTAATATTAATGCCATCATCAATAATTCAAAATGGTCAGATTCCCTTATTGATTCCTGATTAATTTTCTGTGTGGAAAAAGTTGTACATTGATTTTCAGTGTCAACACAACTGTTTATAATCTCTAGAGTCTGAACAGAGTATCGATGAAATAAGAGATGGCATTTGTTCCAACTTTGGTTTTCTCAACAAAAAAAATCTCTGCCTGGGTGGCGCTAATATTATTGCAATGTAGGACATGTACTGTCAATAAAGGACGTGCTGCTCTCTTGGGAAGCAGTGGCACTCTGGTGTAAAATGCATTCCTGGAATTTAATTCCATGTTGCTTAAAAGTTTAAGCATATTGCTATGTGTTTCCACCTGTACTTGAAATGATAATTTTACAGTTATTTAGAAGCATCTTTCTTTGTGAAATTGAGACATTCTTTGGACTTTTTCTTCCTCTCTGCCATAACTCCATTTTAAGCTTGTGCTGTGTCTGTTTTTCATACCGCCATTCCTTCCTAACCTTTTATCTGGGTATATGGTATATAACTGTATTTGTGTGTAAATAAATCAATCCTTAATTCAACAAGTATTATGTAAAAATATGCCGCTGGCTTCACGCTGCTCCTCCCCCGCTGTCTATCTGCCGTGTCCTGGTCGCCAGCAAATCAGCTGTCTGCTGAACAGCACAGCAGCAGCAGCTCTGTTGTTCTTCAGAGGCAATCCATTATATTTGCATAATTAAATGACAAATGCCCCAAAACAGCCTGGGCCATGTCGACTGGTTCACCTTTGTCCTCTAGACTTCAACCCAAAATGCTCCCAAACAGGGATTGAGGCATTTTCTAGTCCTGTAAGTCGCCATGTTTCTCAGCCCAGCTGCCTATTATTGCTTTAGAGACTGATCTCTAGTGGCAGGTACTGTGTACTACAAATAAAAACAACTACAACGTCTCTCTGGCAGTTTGATACAGGCTGAAAGAGCAGAGTCTGTATTTTTGACATTATTAAAAATCACACCCTCCAGGTTTCAAAATACCCTGGTTTGCTTCGATATCTCACAAGCCTATTCAGTACCGTGGACGCATATGTTTGATGTCATTGCCAAACCAAGGAGGATAATCCAAATGCCATCAAATATCTCAGTCTGTGGAACTCCCTAATTTGAAAATTGTTCAGCTTTGCATGATGCTCCTTCATGAACCGTGAATCTTATTGGTTCTCAGTTCAATTTAATCTTACAACAAAAAGTCAAAAATGTATGAGGTCCAGTCTGTATTAAAACTTCATATGCTTTGAAAAGTGTGATCATTATCATGCACATAATGAATGGATTTAATATTTATGTGAAATGAAGATGTTGAAATCAGGCCGGATTTTCAATCCTTTTCTGAATAGCTGTCTGACACCGCAGTCCATTACCCATAATTCCTCCATTGTGTTTGTCCCTTTCAGAGCCAGAAGTGCTTTGCCCTCAATCTGTGGCCCACAGGCTGTGTCACTTCTTTGTATCCCTTCCCCCTCGTCTACTCCACATCAAACTATTTCTTATTTTATTTTATCTACTGTACGGAGCTCTGCCGACACCGCGTTCCTGCATATCAAATTCCTCACCATGCTGACTGACTTTTTTCTCAAACACTTTTGAAAAAGGTCTTCCTTTGATAAGCAACTTCAGTTATTTAAACTATAATCTAAGATGTGGAAGTCAGCATGCCTTGTCAAGATCTGCATATGCTTAGCATAATTATATAAAGTGTTATTAACCCAAAAGCCTGTGCTGTTTTGTAACAGCTATTCGCTACACTGGGTGTTTGCACAATAGTCAGGGTGCGTGTACACTTTTTTGAATACCATGCAGGTTTTTGTGTGACACTTTCCTGAAATACTAAAGTAAGAAGATTCTAAGAAAAAGTTTGGTGAATGAGAGTCTGTATGTCAAATGCTAATGCGTCAAGTGTTATAGATTTAATCAAAAGGGCTTCTGTACATCTGGCGGTACTTTTAGACAGAGAGGGCAGAGTAATAACCAGTTAAATGAAAAATACACTAGTGCAACTTTCTGAAAAGAAGACTTTTTATATACTCTTTAAGAAGATTCTAAAATGTTCCATTTCGGGGACGTGTTTTTGAAAGCTTTTGAAAGTGGAGAACCACTCCATTGTCATCAGCCACCAAAGTACGCTGTCAAAAGTGTTTCTTATTCTATTCTAATCTACCATCACTCACATGTCTTTCTAAAATGTGTCTCTGAGGCATCAAGAGGAAGCAGAACAATGATGGAAAGGTGCAAAAAGAAAGACGGTGTTTAGGCAGGCATTAACACTTTTTGTTGCCTGCTTCAATTTTGTGTAATGTGTCTCCAAGGTAGCACTCATGTCACAATTTCAGAAAGCAGACAGTAACAATTTTCTTCAGCGAGATTTACATGTTGATGGGTGACATGGATTGACAGAGTGCAGTGCATGGAAATAATGTGACCCACTCTTTCAAAAATGTTTAAAGTTAAAAACTTTTGACAGAATTCGAGCAGAACTTTTTCTCTGATGGAACCCTCATGTCAATGAAATGCATACAGATGGCTTCAAAACGTTTCGCCCACAACTCAAACTATTTTGTGGATATTATGTAAAAATGTTCTGTGTGAACACCACCTATAGCTATTCAACAAATGAAACTATATCAAATATGGCACTCTGTACTCTATATGAACAAGCTAGCCAGGGTATTCAGCTTTCTTCAGACAAGGAAGGTGGATACCTACTATCCATATCCAATCATTCAGCTCTTACCTGACAAAATAGATTTAAGCATATATATATATATATATTTCAAAGTGAATTTTGTCTGTTTTTTGTTATACACACCAGTACTCTCTACCCTCTGCTCCTTTGATACCTGAAAAAAGCAATCATTGTATCTGTAGCACTATTGATTTCTGCAAAAAGGAGACTTGGCTTAAGTCCTTTTCACTTAAATACAAGTTGATTATCCTTTGCACAAACTACTAACAACAAAAAGGGCAGTCTAACTGCACAGACCTCCGCCAAGGCCACGCCCTATCTCTCAATGTTAACAAAAGTTACATCTGCCCCAAAATGTTTGGGTTCTTCCTTAGCCGAGGCTTCACCCTTTCACCAATGATCATAAAAAAATAGGCCAGTAGTATGTTTTGTACTGTTCTGTTTTTCATAATCCCGCTGACAAACAGACAAGCCAAACCAGAAACATAACCTTTTTGGTGGTGGTGAGTCTGTGCAAAAAATAAAAAGGATCAATACTTACTTTGAACCAGTGCAATTAAATTAGACTTTTTCTCCCTGTCAGAAAGATGTTAAAGTGCTGAAGTAGCTGCATGTAATAAGTTGTGGTTTATAAACAAGCTGTGGGAGGAAGAGTTAAGATGGTTGAAGGACCTGGCATTACTGTGGAGGCAGTTGTGAATGTGACCTGCAACAAGACCCACAATCATTCTAACAGTTCTGTCAGGCTGTACTTGAGTTAAATGCTCATGTGTACATGGGAACATGGTCATAATGGTAGCCTGTTGATGTTTAGCAGGCATACTGTGTACCATACTCACGGGTGATGCATCAGCAAGCTAAATATTGGTAATTAGCAATAATCAGCAAATACAGCTTAGGCAGATGGGTTTTGCATGTATTTTATTATAAACCAAAGACCTAAATTAAAGTTTGACCAGATGATGGCGCTAGATGAAAGGTCAGGGAATCAAAGTTATTACAGCTCATCCTCTGGGGACCATGAATGCACCCATATTCCACAGCAACCCATCCAGTAGTTGTTGAGATACCTTTTAAAAAATATCACTGCACAAGTGAAAACTAACAACTAACTTACTAAATTTCCCCATTGCGGGATGAACAAAGTCATGTCTTATCTTAAAAGTCAGACCAACTGGTGGCGCCAGAGAAAATACGTATTAACCTTCTAGGGATCTTGAATATCTAGCAAATAGGGTTGACTTCAAGCTCAAACCTTCTCCCACTGCAGTGGTAATCAATGTCCAAATCAGTATTCTAATGCTGCGAGAGAACAATTGGGCTTCTTCTGTCCATGGATAACAATAGAGAAACCTTCACAGGTGAAGCAACTGTCAAATACAGGACTAGAGGACTTTTTCAAAGGCAGGTCGAAACCTGATCTTGGTCCTCTGGAGACAAAATGCAGGCTTGCCATGCGGTTCTACCTGCAACACGGTTTGTGTCGGCGACAGTACAGCTTTCTCCCACACTGGGACTATTTGAGAAGCATTTAAGTAGTTAAATAGTTTCTGTTTTGTGACTGTGTTTTAGTCATTGAAAATACATTCTCACATTAATTCTTAAACACCCTCATAATTGGAGTGGTCTTCGGCAGCCACATCACAGCCTCAACTGATGAAGCTTATTCTTTGTGGGTAATTCTCACTAAAGCCTGAAGCCCTGAATTGGGTTTGGTGCTGCCCTACTGGCAAATTTCATGTCAATTTATGCAATAGTTGTTGAGATATTTCAATCTGAAGCTTAAAAGTCAGCCTCATAGTGGCACCAGAGGAAAAGTGTAATGATCACCAACATCAGAGGAGTTTATCCTCTGGGAATCACGACTGTCTGTACAATGTTTCTGACTGACGGAGAGACATTGTCATCCCTAAAGCCATGCCACTAGCATGGCTAAAAACTGGAGGAACTGGTTGATAAGAGTAAAAGTGGAGTCTTTTTATCTATCACTCTATTCTCCTGTCTCCCAGTGCTGCTGAAACATTGGCAGTTTAGTTGTGGAGCCTGTTGTAGTTTCCTGGAGTCTTTTCTCTGAAGCAGATAAAACTGCATTGCCAAAATCCCCACTGGGCCCTGACCAAGGCAGAGAGCTCATCCGTCTTACTCGCCATCTGTCCTGACCTCATGCATGTTGCCCATGTCAGTGGAATGAAGAAAGGGGTTTAACTCTCAAACCTTTCCCCCGTCCATCTCTCCGTTTGCTCAGTTTGAGTCTTCAGACTTGGGGCGGACCTGAGCATCAGGAAAGTTAATGGAAGACGACAGCATGTTTGGAAAGCACAAGAAGCGGAATTGAAAATGATTAAAATAAAGGGAAATGCTGAATGTAAATAGCAGTTAGAGTTACAGTAATTGATTTTCTTTGTCCCTTTAGGGCAGAAGACCTCCACAGCCAGCTGAACACACAATCACAACATCACCGTTGTAGCCTAAGTGTTTGCAAGCACATTCATGTCGCACATCCAGCAGACACAGAGTGACATTAACATTCATTTTGGGTTATGTTTCTGACCACATAATGAATATAAATCACTCCTTCTGCTCAATATTCTCCCTCTGATATGGGCTCTACCCTGTCATTGAGCATAGTCATTTAACCCAATGTTAACATAGATTGATAATTTAAACTTTACATTTTGGTGGTTAACCAGAAAACTGATGAATAATCACAGCCGAATAAAAATCACTTCCCAAGAGCCTCAAAAATATCCGTCCAGCAGTTCAAAGACGTGAACCGTCTGTGCAGCACGGTCCCTCCAACCATCCTCAGTTATTCTCTTTGTGCAGCGTCTCTATCCTCTTAAGCACACATAACATTAGATGAAGAGAGAAATGATGCTCCTCTCTCCAAGTTTCCATTCAACTTGTCCTTCTTACCCTCTCTGACATCATGCTTGCAAGTGTGAATGTCACACAGAGGCGCATACTGTAGGAACATTTCGGATTAAGCCTGACCTGGGGGTCAACATATGCTGTGAGTGAATTGCGCACACAGCATTACTGTTTCACTTTCTCACTCAACACGCTGTATCACACACTGTAACCATCTACACACAAGACCTCAATAAGACTTCTGGGTCTAATGCATCCATTTATCTTTGAGATAATCATAACAGAAAAAACAAGTATGTTTGGAACAAGCAAAGATCATTACGGTAGATAAAGGGAAATATTTTAATGAATGAAAACACTGTCTGTGCAACTGCTGCACACTTCGACATGAGGGCCTTTGTGAGTTGTTGACCTTTACTTTTCCAGACTACGCAATGAATTAAAACGACCTCCACTCTGAGCAGAGGGATGGGAGTGAGAGAGAATGGGGAGGAGGGAGTTTAAGTTCAAGTTTAGGCAATTTATTATCATCTGCAAAACAATTAAAGCAGTACATTTAAAGCCAGTGAAAAGCCTGGGCCTAAACTACTGTCAAGGACAACATACAAGTGATCTGAAGTGTTCTGCACAAATCCAGGGACATTTTTATTAAAGCTAGAGGCCATGATTTAATGGGATCACACCAATCGCCTTATCAAATTGGTGTGTATGGTGCAATGGAAGGTGAAGATAAGAGTAGTGAGTTTGGCAAAACGTGAACTGTGCCAGATTTATCCATTATGCCCAACTGCCTCATGGGATTAACTTTTAACCTTTTAGTATTATATAACTGCAAAATATTCTCTGGTTTAGGTCTCTTGTATGTTAATAACTTCCTGATCAATCAAATTGAGATCATGGGTTTGGTTCAGAAGAGACCAGAGATATTCAATCCAATCCACCTTTTTTTTGACCTGGCAAGGACAAAATGAAATGAAAGGTCTGGAACCTCTCAGTTAATTTTGATTTACAAAGGCTGTTATCAACTGGTGCGGATCAAAATTCCTCTGCATAGACCTACAACCAATTACAGCAATGACATTCAAGCCACCAAACATCCAGAGCTACAGAGAGTGTTGTGCTGAGTAACATATTCAAGTTGGCCCAGTAGGTGTCTCCAGGGCCACATTTTGCCATGTGAACACACACACAGACTCACAAGGTGAGACCAATACCAGCCACACTCTGTCACAGCTGGTAAAAATCCACTTCCCAGGTTATTGTCCTGTGCTCTTGACTGAGTGAATGTGTGTAGAAATTCCGGGCAACACATCCAACAATTGTGAGATGAAGACATTTCACTAAAGAGTAAAAATAGAAAATAATTTTTCAATCGACCATCATGACCAAATGTCTCCTGCTCTCATGCTGCTTATTCAACCTTCAAGACAGCCTCTGTGGGCAGCGCTTTCTGTATTTTGTACTTATAACTGTGCAATATGTAGAAAAGATCATCACTAGCAACAAAATCATTTTTCTTTATAGGTGTCTCCTACTCAAAGTGACTGACATCCTTTTTCCAGTAATTTATTAATTTCCCCTCCATCATCCACCTTCTTTGATTCCTCATAAACCTGGTGTGGGTTTGGGGAGAAAGCCAATAATATGTCACTTTACCAAATCTAAATAAAGCTCAAAATGGCATTTAACTGCACATTGAAGATGATGAAGCATGCTACCCATCTCAAACTGCTGCTTATTATGCTGTATGTGTTGCACTTTTGATTCCGAAGTGGTAATTTCCACAGCACATGCAATTTACAATGAGTATGGAAGACTTTCTATTTGCAGTCAGTGATGATCTTGTTTCTCATTTTGTCAGCACTAAAAAAGGGATTATCTCTCCACCACTGAGACACTATAAGTCCTTCACTTTCGCCTGTAAGCGTCCTTGTTGTAGATCAGACCAGCCCTCTGCAGGTTTTAAATCACAAATGTAGATGTGGTCTCGTTGGTGGAGAGTAAGTAGTTCGTCCTTCTTCAAACGGAGAGTCTGGCTCCCGCATCCTGTTTGTTTGTAAGAAGGGAGACAACAGGTGGAAATGCTTTACAGAAAACAGATGATATCGAAGCTCGGTTTAGTTCTCACTTTCCACCGCCTGGTAATGTGGCAGCAATTTCATTGGTGTGATCAAACATGTTGCTAAGGCTGCGCAACCATCCCTGTATATCACCTCCAATTTCTCTCGCCCACCTTTGCTTATCCTGTTTCTCTCACCTCTTCTGTTTGCACAGGTGAGAGTAAATCCTTCATTTCTTCAGGAAATGCTGTTTGCTTGAAAAGTCGTTGGTTTCAGTTTTTATGAGCTCCTCAGTCAAACACACAAGCTGTCATTGCTTGCCTGTTATATCATCCCAGCGTAATGCTTTAAGTAAACGATTTCTCAGAATAAGCCGATGATATAAAATGGAAAGCTGCTTCAACTGCTTTGGAGAATGATAGCATCGCTGCAGCTATTGCATACACTCCCTGGGTGTTATGGAGAGAAACGCTTTGGAGAAATCTCCTCGCCTGAGAGCAGAGATTTTGGGTTGATTGATGTGACACGGGAGGGGAAGGATTCTTTATAGAGTTTTTGGTGCACTAGGAGATGTTTTTGAGCACAACAATCAATCTTTCATGTGTCAGACTGTGGGTATTTATTTGGATATACACATATCTTTTGTTTGCACTTTTTCAATGATACCATATCGTAGTATTTAGATCAGGGCCTGTATATATCAAACTGTTATATGGAATTTTAAACGCAAGTAAAACATTGAAAGCATTTATGTCATTTCGGTTTACTTTAAAAAAACAAACAAAAAAAAACCTAATCATCGGGAGCAGTGATTTGTGTGCTATAATTGCCAGTAGTTGTGTAGACGGTGGTAAGCACACACCTGGTGTAATATGATTTGGAATGACTGCAATCAAAGAATTCATAAAGATGAACCAATATAAAGCAATATGTATAACTGCGAACAGTATATTTGAAGCTTAGCACTTGCAGCTGTTGTTTCCTCTCAAAGTATTGGCTCTATATGCACTTTGAGTACAGGATATTACACCCATTTCTTTCATTTCTCAGAATGCATGTGATAAGAATAAAGCTGGATTTTCTTCACTTCTCACCGTGCTTACAGATTAACCTTTTTTTGTGGTGCATCTCCTCAGCCAGCAGCAAACTTTTCCGCCTGTTTTGGTCCATTTTAGTTTTCCTTTGACAATTTTTTTGTCCTCTCATCTCATCCTAACCACCCTGCCATCAATCTTGGAGCCCTTGGTCTGATAGTAATTTAGCTTCTGGTGTCAACTGCCAATGTTTTAGGGGTTTCGGTGTGGCCAAAGACGGATGTTCAGGTGAATACTTCCCCTCAATGCAGTGCTGGTCTTTTTGTTACAGTAATTTGGCACTCAATAGTGGAATTGGAGTTGAGAGAAAATCTGTATGAATGGATTGTTTCAGAGTAGCCCGTTTTTTTTGGGGGGGATAAAAGAATGCCTATACATTTTAAAAGACAAAAGAAAGCTATACAAAATCATTGCCAGTCAATAGAGGATGGCTTCCAAGAAAGCGTTTTGGACAATGCAGTTTGCGGCTGTCTGTTAACCTTAATGCAACCAAAGCCAGCTCAGACTTGGTTGGTCAATACTACTCAGACTACAAATGTAATCCAGGAAGCTTCTGATACCAGAATATTTTCCTATTGCCTACAGATTCTGCATTCATATGCAGATACCTTACCTGCTGGTAGACATTACCCTACTGTTGGTTTCATGCTATTCCACCAGTTTACAGTTGATGGCGGTTATGAGCAAACAACCATAGAAGTGTACCAATAACCGCAGAGAAGAAGGATTCCAGCAAGAAAACAAAGATGTTAGCAAACCAATTTAGAATATTTTTTAAATAGTCTTCGAGGATGTTTATGAAACACGTGTTTGACCTCAGGGATGTAAGAAATGTAAACATAGCTTGTGTTTGCTTACAGAAAAATTTCACAGGGCACCTTTAATTGCTTGCAAAAGTGTTAGAATTTCACACACAAAAAGAAACTCAAATCCCTAACTGCTTTAGCAAAAATAATCACTGAAATTTAGATTTAAAAGAAGAAAAAATGGAGCTGAAGTATTTAAGATTTCTATCTGATTGGCCGTTCTCTGAGAAAACAAGATTAATCATTTGATCACTTGAGAGCTGCTCTTAAAGGTTACTCCTACATGTTGCTGTAAGGAATGAGTCATTTAATATGTTTCCAAAAACCTTTTTAACTATTTAGTAAAAATCTTTAGAGAGTTTCCAAACTTATATTTTGTATGTTAAATAAAAGAGCCATGGAAACAGTTTCTGGACCTTCAAGTATTTTCTTCCAAGTGCTGCTGGATATGAACTCCTTTCTGTGTGCTTGTCTTGTCTTAGCACTTCACTGATTCATAACCTTTTCAACAGACAGGAGATTAAAGGTCCGTCTTTGTCCCCGTGGCATTAAAGAACAATGTAAACACTGAAGCGACCACTGCTACTTCATCAGACTTTGAGAGACATTGAGGTCGCGGGGTTAAACGTCTCCCGGTGACTCATTTCTTGTCAATAAGACCGAGGTTGAAGGGACTCAACAGCTGTTCAGTGGAGAAAAAACAGAGAAAGGTTTTGTCAGAGGCAAGCAGGGAGGATGAAACAGATTGAGCTTTATGAGGAGGCTCAAAGGGATGGCAGGGGGAACTTTGACCTTTTGGGGAAGAGAGTTCGTCCCATCTGACAGGATGTGCTGCCTGATTTTGGAATGACTTTAAACGGTAACAGGAGGATGAGGGAATGTAGTTAGATAAAGAATGCTCTGTTCAAGGGCTGTTTATAGGCATTTTTTAACACACACACTCGTCTATTTTTCATTTTAGTTTTACTCTTACTTTCGTCAAAAAGCTTTGCTCAAATGGGGAAACGGCTGTCAGTCCATGGAGAGAAGCAGAAGCAAAAAACCCCAAAAAACTGATAGAATAAGAATATTGGAAGTGAAGGAAGAGATGGAAAGATAAAACAAAACAAGAAATATCTACTGTAGACGTTTACCTGCTGTAGTCCTCACTGTATAATAGGATTACAGTGGCCAGGCCTCACACATTTCAGAGCAAACAAATTTTATTTCACAGATAATGTAGCACGAAATAGAACAAACAAAACCTCGGATGATTTAATACCCACTTTAATACCCATTGACAATTTGTTTAAGTGTGTGTGAGAGGCTGAGAATGTGTGCATGAGTATGTGAGAACTATTAAATTATAGCAGGACTTAACTGAGAATATTGTATGGATTGATTTTCAGCTCCTATTATAAAGACGTGTGGATGAAATTCAAACTGGATTTGTTGTTTGCTGGAGCGAAGTGCTTTTTTTGGAGCTTTATCAAAGACTTTACAATTGTGTTATACACTCTGCTGGCTCACTTGTTGCTACGCATTTTCTGGGATGCTTAAACTGGTGAGACCTGAACTGACAAGTCCATTAGTTCCAGTAATGTTTAAAGTAGATAACTTAAGTGGCAATGTACTCTAATGCAGTGGTTCCTAACCTTTTTGGCTCTACTTTCAAGTAAAACAACCACTAAAAGCCCTCTGTCTCCAATTGCATGGTGTATAGTGAGCTTCTCTGCTCAGATTGTGCTCAGGCTGTTATAATTCACTGTCAGTAGTTATACAAACGGCATGTAACGTCCATAGATAACCCACATTATTGTGAGCCTGGAGACGCAGCTTATTACAGTCCATATGGGTGTTTGTTGTTAGGTGGGGACATCTAGTGGCCGTATTATTTATGACAGGAGGAAAGGAGGAAGTGAGGTTAAGTAACATTAAGGCTGAGAAACTCTATTTAGGAGGGTGGTTTCATTATATTTTTTAAGTTAAGTTGGTGCCTAAACCTAACCAAGTAGTTAAATTTCATAACATTAGTTGGTTACCAAGCCTTTAATATTGCATGGCTGGCTCCTATGTAATTGTGGTGAAAATACTTCATTGTTGCTTTAGCTGTTAATCATTAAAGTGTGGATGTGTACACGATTCATATAGCACGCTGTACGCATCACAATAGCATTAGATATGAGTCTGACAATTTCTGTTATTTTTAAAGTCTTTAAAAGAGTCTTTCAAGCAGCCCGGGTTTGAACTTTCTTTCTCCATCTTTCTTTGTCATTCTTTACACAACTGTTTGTGACACTTTTAATGAGCATGTACAACCAAGTGAAATGTTATGAATGTTTTCCAGTAGAGTCTGTTTTAAATTATGTGTTGTTATCCCCGTAATTGATATCAGCTCCCCTCTCTCTCCATGACAACGGTCTGACTTTGTTGGACGACACACTGTAAGAACTACTTCTTTTCTACCATATCCCGGCCCTTCAGAGAGTAGGTGATTTTTTTGAGTAATTTAATTCATCATACAGAAAAAAAACAGGAATGATAAATAAACAAGATTCCTGTATTTGTATATGTGGTGGTGCACGTCCCTGCATTGGTGTTGTACACCCAGCTTGTGAAAACCAGTGTTTAATTAACAGTGAACAGTTGGCAGAGTGATGGGAAATATAATGATGTTTTCCAACCACTATCAATATCAGTGAACACAATGCAGTATTTCTTTCCAATTTATCATAACTTTTATTTTTTCTAAAGAGTCTAACTGACCACTAAGTGGTTCGACGTATTGCACATGTTGGCAAATAGATGAAGATAAATTAGCAAATGGTAAGAAGAGACATAACGGAACAGGCATGATTACACCAGGAAGAAGAAAATATGTTGTTTACTACTCCTTATTGAAATATAAAATAGCAAAATGTTCTTTTTTTAATATAAAATGTTTGATACATTGATGATTCTGTGTTTTTATGTATTCCACATTCTCTCATCTTTATCCTGCAGTTGCAGAACTTCCTCCGTACGGCTTCATTTCTAAATTAAAACAACTGTGGGAGATCAAAGTGTCTCATTAAGAGGCAGATACAAATCCCACAAAAAGCAGCAATATGTCAGACAAGCACACTTTCAGCGCACAGTATGCAGAGAATGCAAAGTGAGTGTCAACTGAAATTCTTTTCCTGCGAATAAACAACCTCAAGCATAACTTTCAATAAAGGCCTGTTACTGTTAGCTAATTGTGATCTCAATTCAACCAATTTTCACACACCTCTTACTGTGCATATAGATAGATATCCATCCACACCTCATCTGTCTGACTCGCTCGTCTTTGTTCCTTTCTAAAATCTACCCTCCTTTATGTCCATCTGACTCCTTGACCTGCGAGAGGTAGGGAGGATCAACTGACAAGATCCTCTTTATGTTTCCGTCTGTCAGCTGCTCTCTTCAATCTCCTTCCTCTCTCTTTACCTGTGCCTCCGTTTTATAGGAGACTGATTCAAATCATGTTCACTTGCCACCCTCATGTCGAGATGTGCCGTAGCCACGCTGTGTCAGGGAGGTAGGAGGCGAGAGAATGAAATAGACAGATGGAGCATCTTTGTCTCTGTAATTCAGTTTTTTCTTATATGTCAGTGACATGACCCAGTCAGTGTTAGAACAAGACAAAACCAGTGATAAAAAGATAATTAAATGACATGAATATGCATCAGTTATGTCGGCTGCACCTAACAAAGAGCACTGCCGGATTGTTCTCCATAAAATCCACTTGATTTCTATGTATGAAGCTGTGTAGTGAAGGAGGTGTCCTCTTCTCTGGCCTCTCCAGCGGATATCTGGAAAATTAATATCCAGGCCAAGACTTCCTATTCTGCTCCCCGTTAATTGTTTACAGTCCAATTATAATTATGCCGAGTCCACACTACACAACTTTTAGCCCTGATTTTCAACTCTCTGACAGCTTTTGAAAATCCCTGACAAAAAATTGCAGATTAGAGGCAAATTGCTACTCGCTCACATGAGCCCCAGCTGCTATGTGTAAACTGTTGAAAGACATGAACTGAGAGTCTTGCCAGTACCATGTGGATACATTCCAAATATAAAGCAGGCTAGATATTTCAACCTGTTGGGGAGCTTGGGGCTACATGGTGGTGCCGTGGTTGGCACTCTTGCCTCATAGCAAGGCTTCCTCCCACAGTTCAAAAACAAGCAGCTTAGGCTTAATTGGTGACTCTAAATTGCCCCGATAGACTGGCGACCTGTCCAGAGTGTACCCTGTGTATTGCCCTATGTCAGCTGGGATCAGCTCCAGCCACCCACAACCTGAGTTTGGGTAAGTGGTTGAGGATAATAGATGGACGGATGGATGGGGAGTTAGTCGGGGAGTTTAGCTTTGTGTGTGTTTGAAGGAAAGAAAGAGAGGACCAAATGAGGTGGAATGTGAACCATTGCATGCATCTCTCTGTTATTAATAACCTAAATATATAACATTTAATAATTTGGAATTGCCCCACCACCTGAAGAATTTAGGTTTTTTTTTAGTAAAGCTTCAACAAGCCGGTCCAACCCCTTATGGTGACCCAACGCCTATGGGTCAACCTAACGGCAGACTGGGTTGTTGGTCGACCTCACATCAATACCAGAAAAACTAATTGAGGATTTCTCCCTGTGAAAGATCTTAGAGAATTTAACCCCAGTCACTGGTCAGTCATGTAGTGTGGAAAGCAAAGGCCTTCAAGACTTTCAATAACTAGACAGCAGTTTGAATAGTACAGGAATCTGACGACTATGAGAGTGTGAATGGAGCGGGAGTTGAGAGACGACATCTACAACCAGATTGTTTCACAAGTAGCCAGTTAAGCAAAGTTAGCTAAGCTACTAAAACACTAAATTGTCATTAAATGATACCCAATGGCTTCTGAGATACCATTTCGTCCAATGCTATCCACCTCTTTTGGTCTTCACACAGAGGCTAACTCAAAAGTGATTAGTCAATACTACTCCCGACTACAAACGGAAACCAGACTGCATCCGATATCAATACATGGTCCGATTGCCTACAGATTCTGCATTCATTGGCAGAATCTGTTCATAGAAGTGCAAAGAAATGCAGTTTCTTTGTGATGACCCTTCTATCTGCTTCTGTCAAGGAATCCATCTATCACTTGATTAAAAAATCCTGTTAAGATGATTGGTCCCTCCATGCTACCCAAGACTCTCTTCATTCCCTGTAAAGCCAGTCTGTATTCCGCAGTGCATGCACAATGAATTACCAACCTTTAACATTATTGTCAATACCTCTTATCCTGCAAAGACTTTCATCATTAAAACTCTTAAATAGAGCCAAATTACTTTTTGAATTTATCAAACTTTGGAATGAACTATAAAACCACCTTCTTATAAATTGAAATGCTTTCTCAGTTTTCAATTATTCTCATAATGATTTCCACATTGGGCCATTTCTCTTTAAGATATGGGTAGTCTGCATTTTATTATAAACCCTTAAACCCTCAAATGCAACTTTTTATTACAAATACTCTCCCTATGTTGGCTTGAAAAGTGGCTGTTAAAAAGTTGGGTGTTTTTGTCCTTCGTATAAAACAGTAGTTGCGGTCAGCTTGAATTAGGAAACACAGTTTTACACTGGAAAAAAGTAGCAAAGTACTTATAAAACCCGTCTGGCAATGGACTCTACACCAACAACACCCCCGCTTTATCGATTCAAGTCTCTGTAAAAGTTGGTATTAAAACAAACAGCATGCGATGCGGCTACCTGTCACACACTGACCCGCTGAAAGACTATACATCCATTTTTAGGAAAGGCAGATGGAATAAGGCCAACAGAATCCATGGGATGCCCTTCATGTGTGCTTTTTCTTCACTTTTTTCTTCCTCACGGTCGATGTTATTCATGCAGCTCATGCATGATTCACGTTTACACACTCCCTCTCTCTCTCGTGGAGTGTGAAATCATAGTCAGTGGTTTGGTTTGATGTTTACAAGGCTTTACAACAGAAGGCTCTCTTGAGGATGAGGAGATCTTAAGACTCGAGAAACCCTCCTCATCAGAGGTCTCCTTCCATCTCCCTCAGTGTCTTTCTCCATCTTCCCTTTCTTCTGTTCCCCCCCATGTCTTCTCACCTTTTTCCTCTGTTGTGTGTCTCCTATGAGTGAGGTGTTTTGTGGGGTTAAGTTCTGACTTTATTTTGCTACCATACACACTCTTGCTCACATACATGCTGACACAAACACTCACTGTACAGTCACCTTTCTGAGCAGCAGGCAGTCCTGACAGTTAGATAGATGGCTGAGTTTGGGATTGTTGACAGCGGCAAACAATGACCTTGCTCTGTGTCCACAAACACACACCACAATGACAAACTTCTTTCTAATAAACAACCCTATCCACAGACCGAACGTTGTTGTTGGCCCATTCTGTAAAACTCCTGATAATGTTCAATGACAAAGTTTTTAACATTCAGTGGCAGCCTTTTTAGTTCTACCTCCGCGCTCTTAATTACCTGTTTTGTTATATCAAGGTCGCATTGCTTCCTGCAATGGATACTGGCACTAGGTGTAAATTTTGCACTGCAGAAATGTTAAATATACAGGGCATTTCTCAGGGTAGTGGACATGCTGAGACATTCATGGTGCCCAGAGGATGAATCCTTGCACTTTCATCTAACACAATGAAGTTTGACAATGATTATTTTGTGCAGTATCTAAGGTAACATTAGATGGATTGTTATCAAATTTGGCATGCCTATTCATGCCCTCCACAGGATGAATTCTCGTAACTTTGGATATTCTCCTTACGTTTGATAAAGCACCACCAGCATGTTACCTTTTTACTGTTACTTTCTATGATATATGACGCATATTTGCAAAACTGATTTCCATTGGTGTCTGCTGTATTTTGCGTTTTGTTCTTATGAGAAAATGTTAGCATGCAAATGTGCTAAGCTAAAAGGGTGACCACAGTAAATATTACCTGCCAGATATCAACATGAAAGGCCTGTTTTGTTTTGATAAATTCATCTCTCCTTTCATTTCAGGTGTCAATCAATCAAATCAAATCAAAATTACTTTATTTATCCCCGAGGGGAAATTCAGTTAGTCTGTTGACTCTGCTATTAGACAGACTGATGGCTGTTGGAACTTGCTGTCCTTGTTTGATTCCCACCTGTTTGATTCTTTCATCTTTTCAATTTATTCAGCAAGTTGATTAATTATCGGTTAAGTCGGTTCATTCCATCATTCCTCAAACCCCAACCCTAATTTAGTTCTGAAACGTTCAGCACCCAATCCACAATTTTAAAGCATTTGCAGATGAAAAGCCAAGTCAATAATCATGGTCAATGATGAATAAGCATGATTAATCAACATACTTGCCAACCTCCAGGCATCAGAGCCTAAATGATGCTGATTAATCACCCTGAGTTCACTTAAAATCTTAAGACTGGCCAAGTGTGAAAACAGCCTTAAATTTAGCATCCTGCTAGATGGGTATCTGGAGAATATTTCCAATCAGCAAAGTTCTTCTTTTTCAGTGAAATATGTCGGCATGTACACTTGCTGAATTATGTGCGGTGGTTTATAGTGCTTGAGGTAATTTAGTTAATGGCTTAGACAACAACAATAACTTGAACTTTATTGTAGATTTTTCAGCCATCTGTAATGGCATTAATGCCACCTAGGCAGAATAAAGCTGCTCATCTTTGCAGCCAACTGAAGACAGCAGTATCTGTTCCATCTGCCGTCTCTAACTGGAGGGATGTTGCGCACTGTCAACCCACAGTTACACATGACGGATCTGCTGCTTGCATTTTGTGCATCAGGTTAAATTACCACAGACCTCCCCTGTGCTTATGTGCACCATTGGGATTGTTCTCCTTTGTGCACAAATCATCAGGTTTCTGATGGACATCTGAACCATAATGAAGCACTATTATCATGTTTATTGAAACACTGCACAGTCAGTGGTAATCAGCTCGTCTGTATGTTTAAGAATTTGTCTTTTAGTTTTATGAAACACCACACAGCAAGTGGTAATCATCTTCTCTCTCTATGTTTAAGATATTCTTTTCTTTTCTTTTTTTGCTGCAATACCACTCGGTCGGTGGTACTCAGCTTTCTTTCTGACCCGTTACAGATTTAAATATCCTCAACCATACGGATCATATTGTTTACCCTGCTGTCACTAAACACAATTTCCAAGTTTTAGATTTGTCAGCTGTTTGTTCTCAACATTACTATGCACACACACATACTTTATCATGCATGCATGTCCAGTTACATATTTTATATGGGGTTTCAGTCACAAATGTGTTTTTCTCTGTGTTAGATGGAATGGATGTGTGTAGTGAGAAAGCATGAGAAGCGTGCCAATTGGCAGCCCTTTTAGTTTCACCTGTCCCTCATTATCTCTCCCTCCCTAGTGCATTTAGTGTGTGTGTTTCCTTTGCTCAGTGCCAGTTCGTCTTTGCACCCTGAGTCAAGCATTTTGACATTTTTTCTTTGTTTGGTGTTCCTGTTTTGTTTTTTTGTGTTAAAGTTTTCCTTGCCCCTGTCTGCGTTCTCCCTGCTGAATTTGCCTGCTTTTACCTCTGATAATCAGAGCACTGAACCTTTTTTTGAAGTGAAGACTTTTTTTTTAATCAAGCTTCTCTGAGTCCTTTGCTTGCGGTTTCTGCAGTAGGCAGTTTTTGTACCAAGTGATAATGTGTCATGGGCAATTATCCCTCTGTTTACCTCTACTATTTTCTCATGTAGTCGTTTTGGGAATGTGAAACACTAGAAACTCTTGAGCCAGTTGTTTACGTGTTTGCAGAATCAGCTGTTCCTTGGTTTTCCTCTACAACTCGGACAAGACACTTCAAGAAACTTTCGTGCCGACCGCAGCAGAGCGAGCGAAACACAACAGCTTACCACTGTACAAAGAGATTTGATTGTTGAGAAAAAAGAGCTTGCTACAGTGGCAGCAGGCTTTGGCGGGGCATGTTTTCTGAAAACATCATTTGAGGTACAAGGATATGGAAATACTGGCGTGTCAGACATAATTTTGTGCCTTCGCTTCCTGTGTCTGCGTGTCTTAATAACACATGATTAAAGAAGACCGGAGTCTCAGCCTTCCTCGTGCTGCAGTTAATCACAAATTGAGGGAGAATAAACCCATGTGGGAGGCTTCGATTCTTTCATCATATAGGGGCCTTTTCTGTCTCTGCATGACGGAGGGATGTTTTCTTCTCTCTTCACACCACCTTCCTCTTTTCTTCTTTTTTGAATCCAGTGTAATCAAATGTCGCCTTTGGTGGCATTTATTCTAATACTGAACATTTTTTCCCCAAAAAAATCAGAGCATCAGCAGCACTTTACAGTGTCTGACACTTCATTTATGGATTATCAGACTCTGATTGCTGCAAGACATATTGTTCCACTCTATTATAATATATGCCTGTCTAACACCCTACTACATATATAAATACATATACATAACTACTACACTCAAACTGTATTCATTTTTGCCTGGTTGTGTTTTACTTATTTTAATTTCTACTTACTTTAACTGATTATTTTCCCATTCAGCGTGTCCTTAATGTTCTAATGCATTCCTTATGTAAAGCACCTTGAATTGCCTTTGTGTTTAAAAGGTAAATGCATTTTGCCTTTTTGCAGCTTTAAAACAAACAAGACTGCTTTGTTGATTGAAGCTCTTCGTGGTTTCAACTCCAACTTATGTGCAGAAAATGCTCCGTTTTAGTCAAAAGGTCCACCAAGGCAAACAAGCCTAGAGTGGGTGTATGTACTGTATATAGGATTTTTTTTTTCATTTGTGTGAAGCACATAGTTTTCAATCTATACAGACCTTAGGGGATAACACATCCATGTTCTTTTCTGGACCACATATGGTACTTTTTTATTTAGCAGTAGCAGGAAGCTGAAGTAATATCATCCTTCTGCTAAAGGGGCTGAGTTCAAGTGTCTGGTCAAGCTGGTCTTTGAGCAAGATGCTGAATGTGTAGCAGCTGCGGGGGAGTTATTCTGTAGCAGACCCTGCGCTGCGACTGCCCTGCATGGAAATTTTATGTCGATCAATATTGCACTTTTTTTTTTCTTTACATCCTGCCAAAACGGTCAGTATGCTGACAAATCCATATGAAAGTCACTGAAAAGTGGGCCTTGTGGCTTTTGAACCTTAAAGTGCTTCGAAAGAACCTCCAGCTCAGCATAACCTGCTCCAGAGGAGAAAGCCTTTGACCCAGGCCACATATATACAACACTGGAACCACCTGGATCAGACTGAGACTTCTAAATCAGCTGTTTTTTTGTATATTTCCTTCTTCTCTCAGTCACTAATTTTGTTATTCATTTCTTGTCTTCCTAACCTTTTAAACAACTAGATATGTGATCATATGCTTAATCATAAACCTGCCCTCATCCACTTTTTATATCTAAGCCAGCTTCCAAACACCTGGCACTGGAATAGATGCTAAAAGCACACCATGACATAGACGGTTACTTCGGTTTTATTAGTAAATGAAAAGAGGCCTGTCGAGTTGACATTTATCAGAGCATTAAAATAAAAGATGGCGTGTGTGTAAACACAGTGAGGAGTTATTTTGTAGACAGAAAAATAATTCAGTGCTCATATATGAGTTTACGGTAAACAACAGCTTTACTCTGGCAACAAAGTTAATTGTCTAAATTGTTATTCAGACACATTCGTTGCCCTCTAATCCCTGTCAGACTTCTTCAATAAGTATTTTTCTTGCGATGATCTTGGATAATACTTATCATTCTGTAAACTTTCCTCTTTCTGTTGAGCAAAGCCGTGGATGAGGAGGCAAATATCAGCTGTCAACAGGCAGCTAAAGTCAATTATTACGTTAATGGAACTTTCCAAGTGTTGTCAATGGAGAGCAGTTGCCTTGCTATCGATCTGCATCACTCATTTGTGATGAGTGCTGATCAAAAAGCCATTAGAGAGCTGATGTGTCAGGCTGGTGATCAGATTACGGAGGGGGGAGCTGAGACAGACGAAGGACAGCAAGAACAAGAGAAAGAGAGATTGTGTTCATAATAACGGACTTGAAATGAAAATTTAATTGGATGACGGGCAGGAAAGTGATGAATAGGGTCTTTTTTAAAGAAGACATTTTGACTTGTCACAGAGGGATCATTAATTAATTAAGATAATGATCATCTGGGACATTTAAATAGAACAGAGCCTTCATTAATGTTATAGGTAACACCTGTCAAAAATATGGGCTTTGAAGAACACCTATGGAATTCAGAAACAGACTGCAAGTTTCTTCCTCCGGTTTCCTCCGGCGTTTATTTCACACCATTAAAAATTCAGTTCACACAAAATGCAGAAAATCGATTTGTGAAACTGTGTTTTTGTTTTACTTCATACTTGAACAATTGATTCAGCAATCTAATCCAGTGTTTGCTTTTGTCTCAGCAGTGTGTGTTGGTTTTTGACTACTGTCAATATGCATATGTGGGTCATTGGAGAGTAAATTATATACAGTACTGGATAACCTTGTAGACATGCTTTCCAGGAAAACAGCAAGTGTTACTGATAATGTTAATTATTGCTTTGCTCCATTTAAGTGTCCCAGTAAGCCAGTTTGCCAACATGTACAGTATCAGTCCTGGAAGTAGAACACCTAAATATGATGCAGTCAGTATAGAAGTTTAGACACAGCACTTTTTACACACTTGTTGTTAACTCCGGGTAAACTCTTGGCCATGGCATAATGGTTCACACTACACTTCTAGCTCTGAGTTACATGCCTGATATGACATATTCTCAAATAACATTGTTTATTTAGCCCCATTTCACATTGGCAAATTTTAGCCCTGTGCTTAGTCAATTTTCGGCAAGATTTTGGTGCAATCTTGGCACATTCCAAAGTCAGCTTCAGCCAAACTTTAGCCTCGGGCTTGCTGGCCCTTGGCCAAAAACCAGGGTTAGCCTGGAGTTTGTGGGGTCCTCCCCTGAAAATGTACTAAAAACATGGCTACAAGTTGCAGGTATGGCTTGTTAAACAACATAATGCTTAAATGGTAATATCAGTATCTTGTTCCAATGGACGTTTAGCACAAGATCAATAGAGGTGCAGTGAATGTTCGGTTAACCATGTGGGTGAAACAGGGCTAAGAATACTCAAATCTGCAGAGAGCACAGGTGTGTGTTCATGGTTCATTTTGTGTTGAGAAGTTATATGGTTTAAAGCTTTCACATTACCTTAATATAAATGTGTGCACACACAGTACACATGAGCAGGTGTCCAAGCTTCTCAGCAGCTTTAGGATACTTGGAGTCCTTGAAATGCCTGGGATGACTCTTGAACTCTGTCTACTGTTTCCCTTCCAGGACTGGCTGAGTAAGTTTGGCTACCTCCCACCCCCTGACCCAGTGACTGGCCAGCTTCAGACCAAGGAGGCCCTGACCAAGGCCATCAAAGCCATGCAGAAGTATGGAGGACTGAAGGAGACCGGAGTCTTGGGTACGTTGTCGTGTGTGACTTTGGATGAATGGAGCCACTATGTACATTCACTTCCACACTACAGTATGTGAGAGAGAGAGTTACTTACCCGGGAAAGAAAATATAAGCCACATCCTACAATATAATGCAATCCAAGCAACACAAAACCCGGCTTTGGAAACTGCCACTGAGTCAATCATTCTGACACAACAACAATTGAACATTAGAAAGGTATTTCAGCTCTTTTATATTGGATTGCATGGGATTGCACAGTATACACCCCGAGACACCTTGTAAACATAAATCACACTTCTCTGACACACACACACACATATAGAGCAGAATGACAGTACCGCATGCTATGTGATTGATAGTGGTATGTGTAAAACAGCTTATTGATTTGTGTACCTTACGCTATTCTCTTGTACACATCATTTTGTGCCCATACAGCACACCTGTCAGCCTCTCACACACACGCACGCACACATGCACACACCACAGTTGTCTTCTACAAACAATATCATTCTTTAGAGGACCACTCCACCTCACATAAACAACTAGTGAGGGTAGGAGCATGATACTTATTGTGTGCGAATTGTTTTAAGACAATGGTGAGTGTGTGTGAGTAGGAATAATTTATGGGCAGCAGTGTGTGAGAGTGTGCATGTGAGAGGGTGTCTTACAGAGCATGAATGATTTATTCTCTCATAACCTCCCATACATGCACATATGTATGCACTGTGCACATGCAGCTACTGAATCCGTCATTTGTAAGCAGATGTTATCCGCGCTGGTGGATGTTCTCCACTGTGTGTTTATGTTGAATATAATCTGTATCTAAGCGTGAAGTAACTTAGTTTTCTAGCTGTCATAAACTAAAGCAATAAAGTTCTATTTATGGTGTTATATTAATATTAGGTTTAATTAATGTTCCTCCATTAGTCTGTATCATAATTACCTCTCCTCTCCCCTTTAGACCAAGCCACACTGGGTCTAATGAAAACACCCAGATGTTCCCTGCCAGATGTTGCTGAGGCAGAGGTGACAATGGGCCGCAGGAAACGAGGCTTGAACCCTCAGAACAAATGGAGTAAGAGGCATCTATCCTGGAGGTAGGGATGAAAGAAATGCACAATTTACCAGACACGATTTACACCTGAAAAAATAAAAATGTCAAAAACATTCAGCTTTTACATCTGCTGAGTGCTGAAGGGTGCTTCACATAGATAATATCACTGAGTCAACTCATGCTGCCAGGCTGGAGGGAACAAAGGACTAAAATTAAGGATACAATTCACTTTTTTCTAAGTATGATATTGTACGAATAAATCCTACAAAGTTTGAGTGTTTGTGTGTCAGTGTAGTTCAATCTGTGTCAAATGAGACCCAAGTCTAACACAATTCTGTTCAGTCCAACCCGGTACATCACATTAGTGCAATACTGGGAGCTAGAAGTCATAAGCCATCGCAGTTTCACTATATTCTCCTCCATCTGTGCACCCTTTGCTAGATTAGATTAGGTGACTCTTCCTCAAGGCGGAAATCTTTTCGTTCCTCGATCAATTTTGGCTCCGAGAAAGAGCATGAAATGCATGGAATGGTTTTCACACACAGACAGTAATTGCATCCACGTAGTTCCACTCTGACACAAGTCCTTTGTATGATTCCTAAAGATAAACAGGCTTCTTCACAGAGTCGTTCCACCCTTTATTCTGTACATGATAAAATAATATGGTTACGTTAAGTGCAGCTTGGCCATCTGTCAGGGATATAGCTTAGTGTTAGACAGCAGAGGAAGAGGCAGTAAAACATATGGTTGGCCTGTGCTGATTCACACACGCTATCAGGGGTGATTCAGCAAGGAGATGATCTAAGCTGGTGTGTTGCCAGTGTGTGTAATATGTGTCTACACACACGGCAAAGGACAACAACCTCGCAGTTGGTACAAACACATGCGGAATAACACACAATACAAATGCACCCGTGCTGTCCTCTTTCCCATATTCTCTCTCTTCCTGCTGGGGAGACGTGTTTGTAAAGGGTCAGTCAGCTCTCTGACAGACGCCATGACAGTCTCACCACAACTTCTGATACAATCTCCACACTGCTCTCTTTTCCTCTTCATAGGCAGTGACCTCTCTCACATTGCAGCCAACAGCAGTGTTTCCGACGAGACGAGTCAGTCTTGAACTAACTTGTTTAACAGCATGACTGAAAAGTTATATGAACTAAACTGTGAACACAGCTTGGTTTGTAAGGTGGATCGATAATTCAAAATGAACTCCTTAGAGTGTCTTTCAGTACATATTAAGTAACAAAAATGTCACATTGTACTTTGATAAACTGAAAACGCACTGAAAGGGTCTAAGACAAAAACACACAGTGCACTGTGTTTGCACACAAGGTAGCTCCGCCTGAAAGCATATCCCTGCTTTATCGTCTTTTTTACTCCAAATGGGACCATCATTTAGAGATTGATCATCATTTTGTATTGCAGAAGAGTTGAAACAGTTGACAGTGAACATAAACGCATTAGAAAAATGTTTAGTAGGGTAATAAATCAAGTAAGAAGCAGTCTTCTGTACAGTTCGACTTCTTTCTGCAACCGGTGAAGTCCCCCCCTGTTGTGCATTAGAAGGAATGTCATTTTAAGGCACATCCGCAGTGGCTTCCCTTTCTAGACCCAGAAATTGCCTCAGCAACACTTTGAGTGCCTCTACAAAACATAGACGGACTGTACTGTAATCTTTTTCTTTTCATTTTTATTCTCCTCCTCTCGTTAAATACTAGTTTTGAGCCATTTTTCACCAGCGTAAGTGTTTAAATTGCTTTAGTTTAGATGAGGAGCGGGGTGTTTACTGTTGACAGGTCAGCACGGCATCTCAGCTCAGTGGGGTGTTTCTTTGCCAGGAGCTGCTGTGTGTACCTGACAGCAGGAACATGCTCAAACAGACAGGAAGGGTGTTGAAAAATCTTGTCTATGCTTTCAGAATATGTGATGCTGAGATATTGTTTTTTTTAAGAAAGTAAATTTGGTTTGCAAGTGCATGCAGAACACAGAGAAGACCTGCGAGAGCAAAGCAAAGATAGCAGTAATCTGTTTGGTGGACAGGCACTTCTTAAACAGGTATTTATGTGTCTGAGGAAAGTGTTTATTTCAGCCATTCCAGCCCAAGTTAAGGAGAGTGAGCACACAGGCCATGTGAGCCAAAGCAACCTGCAGAGGAATGATGACCTGAAGAGGCTAATAGATCTTGGAGAAGAACAGCAAAATGAAGCGAGATGCAAAGGGAAAGCAGGACATCAGGACACTGGAGGATTGAAGAAACAGGTCGATAAGCAGGAGCGATGGGAAGGCTGTGGGAGCACGAGGGAGTGAGGGGGCTGCGGTAGTTACTGCAAAAGCAGGACAGAATAAAGGAAAGAATAAATAACAGCTCGGATGGAAAGAAGATGGTGAAGATGATGAGGCAGCAGGATGAAGACGAAGTTCTTTCTGAGAGAAATAAACACTCAGCAGTGCATTTTTCTCCGGTGAAGGTTAGCCAGTACTTAAGCATGCCCTCGTTCATAACTCAGGTCAAGAGCTTCGGAGGTTTTGTGCATGTGAGATGCAGTATATATTTTTGTCAAATTGAACATGAAACTTTTGAGTGGCCAAATGTAACTTTTATGAAGTGAAAACACAAAATTCAGTGTGCCATGGCAGCAACATGTCAATCACAAGGTAGCTCCGCCCTAAAGCATACACTGCTTTATCTTCTATTTTACTCTAAATGGGACCATAATTTACAAAATGACCACCATGCTGTATTGAAAAGACTTTAAATAAGTGATTGTGACCATCAAGTAATTAGGATAACAATCCAAGGTTACTTTCCTATTGACTTTCATGAAGCCAGGCTTGTTTTATCAACAAGTCGCCCCTGCTAGTCATTAGAGAGAATGCAGATTTAAGGCACTTCCACGTTGGCTTCACTCTACAGACCCGTAGGTTGCCTCTTGGTGGTCGCAGCTGTTGCGAAATTGCACTTGTTACCGAATTTCCTGCTCCACGAGGCTTTGCAGCAGCAGAAGCAACAGATCCGACTGCAAGAAGGATGAGTTCAGAGGGATGAATCACTTGTCACCGGGGGCAGGATAGCTATGGCTTATTGATAACAAATTACCTGGTGACTTTGTCCCTGTGGCATTGCCTTGTTGAACTAATCCCCGACATCCACCCGTCGGAGGTTTTCAGCCGGAGATACAGACATTTCTTTGGGGTCAGGATTTGATTGCATAGGGGCTCTCAAAGGGTCTCAGCTGACCTGGAAAACCAAGTGGCAGCAATCCAGCATCACACTGCACCAAAACTGCTGTACAGAGCCAACATCTGCTTCAGGGGGAACCAGCATGCACGCTGCTACGAAGACCTGCTGTTTTATGACTGGAACATTTTCCTTTTTCTCATCACTGGCTCTCTTTTACTCTTCACTTCTCTCCATCCCACTACTGCCAACCTACTACTGCCCATCATACGATGCCTTAAGCTTGGCCCCACTCGTCTCTAGAAATAATGCAGGCTGTCTTTTCAGTCGAGTGAAGCCACCTCTCTACTCGCAGCTCTCACATTTGTGTGCAAAGAATCCAAGTTTTACTGAAAATCGAGATGTACAGTACAGGCCCTGTGTCTGTTTTATTTTTCTTTTAGCCTGCAGCCCTTGCCAAGAAACAGATGGTAAATTTATAGTGCTTTTATTATAAACACTTGTGGATTTTTTGTTCATTTCACATTTAGTCACATTTTGAGAGGTTGCCATATGGTAGGCTTTATCAATGGAGCACCATCATAAATTACTGATATTCTATACAGAATTGAAGCCTCGGGAGTGTTTGGTGTAATTTATTGAAAGCATTTTTTTAATCCAGGTCTGTCATTTAATATGGAAAATGTATGGTTCCTTGCTTTCTTCTTTGTTATAAAAATATTACTGATTTATGAAGAGAAAAATCATCACCTACACACTCAGAAACATCCGCTGTACACTCACACAGAGCCTTACACATATGGCCTTTGGTTGTATTCTGTGCCTTTATTCCACTCCAAGGTCGCTGTATTGTGAACACCACGCAAACATTAATTCATCCTCAACAAATGAAATATGAAGGGAATGAATTGTGCACAAGTTCTTTTACGTCAGTTTAAAGTTACTTCAGAGGGAAAACACCAACTTTGACTGATGAATAGGTATGAACTAAGGACTGTGTAGGTGTGAGTAGAATAGTAGTGTTCACCTTAGGGTGTCAGCCAGAACACACTGAAGGCTCAGATACAGATACAGTCTTCTGTACTGACACAACAGCACAGAGTTTGCAACCACTTATCGGCTCGTGAGTTGTGGAGTTAAAGGCTGCATGATGTGTAACAAGAAGAAATAAAAGAATATGAATTTAAGTAAGCAGATATCTTAAATGCCATCAACACATTTCATGTTGTTTTCACAGAATATGCAATCAATTAACATCTTCTTCACAAGCTTACCCAATATGAAGATTATGGATCTATTTTTCTTGCTTGCACACACAATGCCAGAATTCTTCAAAAGCGTAGATATGGAAAAGGGCCTCTACTTTACAGCAGCACAAAAGATATTAAAACCTCAATCAAAGATGTAGGCACAAAGCCACTTACTGTTTTTTCTTCTGTACAATCTATGGAGACAGAAATGCATTTGACACTCGGCTAAAAAAAAGTCTTTGTGCTATATGATTAACTATATGTTGCTCTTGGCTGTTGCTTTGAAGGACTGATTAGATATTGAGTCATGTTTGTTGTATTTTGATAGAGTTAGTGTATGTAAAAAATTTGTTTTATTCTAAAGAAATGTACCAGTCAAAAGCTTGGACACAACTTCTCAATCAATGTTTTCAAAATGGAAAATTAACACTAAAACATTAAAATCTGTGAATTGAAATGTTCTTTTCAAAAGTGAAATCTGTGTTTTATATTTTTATTGCCTCAAAGTGGTCGTCTTTTGCTTTGATAACAGCTTTGGACACTTTTGTCATTCTCTCAGTCAGGTGATCACTTTAATGGTTAAGAGTTCATTTCTGGAATTTCTTGCCTTCTTGTGTTTGAGACCCTCAAAGCAAAATGGCTACTTTGAAGAATCTTAAATATAAAACACATTCTCGTTTGTTTAACACTTTTTGTTTACAACATTTTCAATGTGTTGCATCATAGATCAGATTTTTTGTCATACATTACATACATACAATTTTTAGAAAACATAAGAAAAAACTAAGAAAAACCATTGAATAAGACGTGTGTCCAAACTTTTGACTGGTACTGTATACTGCCTGCTCCTTTAAACTGCATCCAAACAGACTTACAGGAATGCCAACCTCATCGAAATCAGCTAAACTAACATTCGCTTAAGCACACAACAGGGCGAGTGGATTAGCTCGGCTTCAATAATGCGGCCTTTATAAAAACAGCCAGTATGCCGTGAAATGCTAAATAAATGTCCTGTTCGGTCAGAAATAACTAGTTTTACTCACGGTTCGTCAGATACTAACACAACTCACATTACTTGGATGCAGTGAGGTGCACTTAAAGCTTGGTTCTTACGACGTATCTCCTGCTGCGCCTGATCATTACTGACTGCACAGCTCCATCTACTCAGTAGCACAGCAGAGCAATTTGCCACCAGAGGGCACTTGGACAGCAGTCAAAAGCCTCTCTACACTTTCTACAGGTGTGTTGAAGCAATATCCCAACATAAAAAAGCAACATATTGTGATTGCACTGTTGAGATAATATTCTGTAATGGGGTTTGTAAAGGCAATTCTAATTTCCCTCCTCATTACATATTTATAACACAGTTTGGCTAAAGACTTGCAAGAATGGTTTCATAGACTTTCATCAGATAATAAAACTTTGTTTAAGCACACAGAAGCTGAGAAAAAGAACGCCCTACAGCCATTTTATTTACATGAAGTCTACAAGGTTTATAAGGTTAACTTGCAGTAATATAGTTACACTTGCTCATATTCATGTCATGACATCCATTATCTTGACTGTTGGGAAATTCATCTCAGAAATGCAGCCTTGTAAAAGCATATATTGCACTGCGGATTCATATTATGATATATCTGAATGGAGGGCTTTAGTTGGTGTTCTTCCTGCACTCCGTGAACTGTTGCTTCAGCATCATGGCTTATGGTTGGAATAGGAATGGGTGATGTTATGGTGGACAGACATTCAATTTGCTAGATAATGCAATACACATTAAATGCATTGCAAAACACTGCCCTCCTCTTATTGATTAAAGGTAAAAATGATCTGTTTCCAAAACCTGTGTCCACATCCATTTAATAGCTTTCCTTTCCTCATGACTTGACAAATTGACAACTTCCTTTTAAGACGAGGGAAAATAAGAGAGACTAACAAATCCAATTTGTCAGAAACACGCATCCGCTGCTTTAAAACAAGTCAATTTGTTTATTACACTCAAATAAAAAAGCAGCTTATTATGCATATTCCGATAACCTCTGCTATTTGCAAAACACTGTTTTCAATCAAAAACATCATTATATTGTTATATGTATGTGTATTAAGTTCCAGATTAATGTTTCTACCCTGTTGTTTTTGAAATTACAGACCTTATTATACTTGACATCTTTTATGCATTTTTTACATTTCATTGAGCGTCCAATAAAAAGGGTAAAAACCCTCAAAGAGCCAGTTTCCCTTAAAAAGCATCAAACTCAGTCAGAGAGCGCAGACCTCCGTCAGGTCAAAATGCTTGTATAATAATGATAATTTGTGGATCTGCCCAATGATTTCGATCCACTGTAAACTTGAATGTGTTCCCCCTCTGCCCTTACTACCAAATTTCATTAAATTGGTATCAATAGTCTTTCCATAATCCTGCTGACAGACAGTATAACAAGCAAACAAAATGAACCAAAATGAAACACAAGGGAATATCTTTCAATCTTGTACAAACATCCACTTAGACTTAAGAATGAACTGATTGAATTTTGGTAGTCAATGGTCAAGGTCACTGTGGCGTCACAAAAGACATTTCATATTTTATATTTAAAAGGTGACATCATGGTGTTGGGCCATTATTTAATACCATCACTCAGGAACAAAGGGAAAGACTGTGACCATATTATATGGTCTGATACTGAATTGGTGATACTAGTCTTGCATGTCCATGCTGAAGCTGTGCTGACTGTATGGGTCTTCTGTGCTGCCATGCTGAAGATGTGTGTGATTATCAAAGTTTTAGGATTTGTAGCTCTACTCTCCTGGCTGCAACTCTCTGTTCTCTATCACGTGGAGATCTCTCCAGCTACCTTGGTTCTCTGAGTGAAGAGAACCAAGGTTACAGCGTAACTGTACATTCTCTATCGTCGAGAGATTATTTCTCCACATTACATATTTCACATGTACCCGGTAGCTG
Source organism: Serranus cabrilla (assembly GCA_903364295.1). Lineage (NCBI taxonomy): Eukaryota > Metazoa > Chordata > Actinopteri > Perciformes > Serranidae > Serranus > Serranus cabrilla. The sequence goes on along the minus strand of CAFUXE010000823.1, from coordinate 86,911 downwards.
GAGAGAGAACCAAGGTTACATACAGACTGACTGGTTTTGTTCATATTGAGCTTTACACAATGTGACAGAGCTGTCTATCAGTCCTCTGTTCTCTTTCGAAGACAACATGTACCTAACTTCCATTTCACCAAGAAATACATTTAATTCCAAATATTATTTCTGTCAAAAGCGTATATGAGTCTGGACAGACAGTTTATGGATACAAACTACAACTTGATGGGTTGTTTTAGGCATACAGCCATGAGGCGACCATTGTAATTTAGACAATCAAGGACGTGATTAATAGTCAGGTTTAAAGTTAATGAGATTTTAATAATGCATAAATAAGTGTCAAATCATCAGGAATACTGTGACATTGACTTGCATTTTTCATTTTTTTTTTGCTTGCTCACTCTCATTCCTCCTCCATTCCCATCAACCTGTAACAATGGCCCTTTCTCTCTCTCCCTCATGCTATTTCCTCCTCTTCCATCCTCTGTTTGTCAGGTAAGCACCATAGCCAAAGATTCACAGTCTGTCTAGGACTGCCTGCTCAGTAGTGTCAGGGTGTGCTTTGATGTAAGCAGTTCTTTATGGAGGTATTATATTTGATTGATGTGGAAACGTCTGACAGTACACTCTGTTCTCAGATATTTATTTGTGAGTCAATGATGCACACTCCGAAGCTCTGCTGCTGCTGCTAAACAGCCCTCAGCCACTGAGCCAGTGATGACTCCTGCTTTATGCCGCAGCCAAAAACTCTTACATCTGCACTTTTTTTGCTCCAAACTCTGCTGGCTCGTGTGCTTATCACTCTCTAACTGCTCATCAGTCACGGTCATGAAATTTGTAGAAAATAAACATTCACGACGTGATCACACCGACATCAGCTTTGATCAGCCACAAGTTTATTCTTGACCTGACCTCAACTTTTGACTTTTGATCAGTCAGGATATTTGTTTCAGACTTGTTTCCTACTACGTTAAGAGCCCTACCAATATAGGATTTTTGAGATCGATGCAATACTGATTTGAAAGGGGGAGAATGAATCGATAACCGATATGGTGGCCCTTATAGTCATTTTTTGAGCTGGAATGAAAACATAGATTATTTAATTTTATGTAGATTTTCACCAATCTGCAAATGTACCAAGAGAGTTACTAACTTAAACTTTATCATATAATATTTAACATTGTTAAACATTATTATAAAAAACAATGTATTACATCTACAAATGATAACAGGGAATATAAAAAATAAATAGGAATAAAATAGATGACTAAATAAACATCATTACTGTTCAGTTTGTAAAAAAAAAAAAAACCCAGAAAGGCTATTGAAAAATAATGGGTGCATCCACTTCGGGTGTAAATCACATGTTTGATCAATTCAAAATTATCTAAATTCTTTGGACAATGACACAGTATTTGCAGACATCACAAAGTGTTATCATACAATTTCAATTTGATTAAATCCAGTGGCCTGTGCTCAATATGAGAGTATATACAATGCCTTTTTAACACACAGTTATACAGTTACATTTTTATCAGCTCACAAAGCAAATAAAATATGATTAGACCATTTTATTTCTGAGCACTTTGAGACATTCAAATAAAAAGTATGTATACTTTATAATAAAATAATAAATCGAAAATTTGAATTTCCAAACAAAAGATCACTTTGCTTTTCCAATGTTATTTGATCACGGAATTGAGATATCGATCCAGACTGGTGTATTATTACAATCCGAGTATCCACCCAGTGATTCTTGCTACATGCCCATGCTACACCCTTCCACCAACTCCCATGAATATTGAGCCTGTAGTTTTTCCATAATCCTGCTGAAAAACAGACAAACAAAAAATAAACCGAACAGGAAACATGACCTCATCCATTGAGTGAATAATCCTGCAATAAGAGAACAATAAAACAACTGCATTGACCAGAAGATTTGTCCAATTAAAAAATAGCCTTTTGCATTCCCTCCCTTAAAAATGCAAAAAATATAAACCAAGAAACTGCAGTGCAGTGCAAAAACAATATCCCAAAGGGAATTAAACTCACCGGACGAAGTGTTGGGGAAAGAAAATAATCGGCCCTTGGCTTGATTTCCTGCTAAATCTTTATGGTCCTCTGTACACAATGGTTTCCCTGTTGTCTTCGGTTGGATGAGGTTCCACCATAATGAGGAGCTTAATGTGTTTTTTTTCCCAACGGAAGGCTACTTGGCTCCAACCTTACTCCTTAATCTCTCCCACAAACAAAACCAACATTTCCTTCCCAAATAATTCTCTTCCTCTTAGCTCCCAGTGCCATGCTCCCCTACACCTGAGAGGAACAGAACACCCAACAAGTGTTGACAATTTAGAGTCACCACTTAAACTATAGCTGTATGTTTTTGGACTGTGGGAGGAAGCCGGAGAACCCAGAGAGAACCCACAGTGACACTGGGAGAACATGCAAACTCCACATAGAAGAGCTACAAACCGGATTCAAACCCACAACCCTCCTGCTGTGAGGTGAAAGTTGGCATTTTGTAGTCACGGCATATTGAATTAAACTCATGTCAAGTAAAATAAAATAACACATTATGGTTTAACAAATCCTCCAACCTGAACGACAAAATAGGTATTTTGCAATGCCTCCCATAACAAACTATATGAGCATTCTTAAAATAGTGCACGTCATTATACATGCACTAATGGTTCACTGTTGTAAAAACAAACAAAAAAAGGCTGCAGTTTGTTGAATATAGGCTACAAAACCACTGACCTCTGTTTAGGGCAAAGACTTCCTGGTAAGATGTTATCAAAGACAGTTTAAACAGTAAACAAATGTACTTTTGTTTTCACATGGGACATGAACCCTGTTCTCCTGGGTGAAGGTCCGACATCTGTTTGACCCACCCATTAAAATTTTAAATGAACATGACATCTTAGTAGAATTGGCCGTTTGATTGAAACAGCTCATCAATAAAGCTGATAAAATCAAGGTGTAGGATTGACAAACTGACAAAATCCCAGCCATGCTCTGTGAAGCTAACCAGATTTAAAGGCCACACCACTGGGACATGACACCTGGTTCAATTCCTATGCGTCTACAGTCTCCTTATGTAAACACGAGCAGTTCCCCGGGGCTCCTCAGTTCATCTGAGATGCAGGGCAGGAATGTTCTGACCTTGGTCGACCTACCTGCAATTACATGCACGCACTCGCGCTCACTCACACATAATGGATGCACATACATACTTACACAGTGACAAATCCAGGCACTCGGCCTCTCCATCTTTCCCTCTCATCAACATTCTCCCAAACACTCACACACACAAACACACGATACACACAGTTGCCCACCCTCGTCCGTCTGAATTAGGACTAATAAGCAGGTGAATTGTCTGTGGAGGTTGAGCCATTTGCAGTGACCTTGGCTAACTGTGGTTTGCACTGAGGGTTAGACTCTCAGGCAGTGTGATAAGTGGACTGTGTGGGCACATTTTTTGTGCACAAATCAATGCAAAAACATACTTACTGCACACTACAGTTTTCCCCACACAATAGGTGATCTGATTAGATTTTGAATAGACTTCCTGCACAAATTTTCATCTTAATGAGGTAAAACTCTTTTTCAAACTACTACCACCTTATTGCCTCAAGCTAATACCACCCATGTGTTTTGTGACAACATGTTGACATAGACATATCTGCTAATTAATACATTAATTAGCCGCACTAATGAACTCATTTGCATCACTGGGTGTGTTAAAGACAGCGCGGTAACAGCAGAACAACAGGCAGCTCAAGTGTTGACTGCAGTGAAGAGAAAATCTCTGTGAATGTAGGCTGAAGCTATGGAGAGAGGTCACAGTTTACCTTTCATAAGAAAAGACTCATAACAGCCATCTCCATTTCTGTTTTTATACATTGATATGCTGAATAATAAGAGTCATAGAACTACTCTTCAGTGCACTTATGTATGAGTGTACTGTATAGGGAGTGAGAACCAGACAGTGGTGCTGTGGAGTGTGACTGAGAATAGTCTGATAAACCTGCAATAACTATATCACAAAATGGACCTATGCCTCTACTGCACATTATGCCATTGAGATATAATCTATTATTTAAATACATGTACACATAGTTCACCATTAGAATGTTTTTTTTACTTTGTAGCTGTGCCACAGTGGAAGCGGTATATCCATCTATCCGTCAGTCTGTGTATTTGTACAAAGATTTTCAGTTATTAATAATTAAGGTATCCATTGGCTCCACTGACTTTATCATTCTGTTTTTATGCAGTATTGCAATTTGACAACCTACCTAACTTATTTAAGTCATTTCCTTGAAACAAGAGTTCTATTAGAAAAACAGGTCATAACACACCAAGTATTCTTCCTCTATTGTTCTAATGCTGCAGATATTTGGGATTTGGAAGAAAGTTTTGCAGATTAGATAACGTAGTGCAAAAGAGTTGGAAAGACATTTAAATGTCATGTGACCTCATCTTAGTTCGTCATTGGTAGCACAATGCCCCACTTTCTACGGAAAGGGCATTCAGTGTTTCAGGTTATGTTTTAAATATCAGGAAGTTTCAAGTAAAGGTTATGACATATGGAAACACCGTGCAGATGATATGATTCAGTTTTAGCAAACAGTTGCATATTTATATACGTCTCACAGGTGCAGAAACAATTAGCATTCATTTGTTCCGGTCCACTTTGTAAATATAAGTCCAATTACCACTGCCCTTTTAGCTTATTTTTGTTCTTCACCAACTCCTGAGGCAAGAATCTGTCTCTTTAGCTGCTGAACGATCCCCAATTAGTCGCAAACTTTTCCTGTCCGTCGTTTGTTTTGATTGTTATTTAACAGTGGCCTGAAGAGAGAGCAAGAGTGAAGCAAAAATGTAAAGCTCAGAAATGCAGAATAATCAACTGAACGATGCTGAAATGCTTGATGGAGCATTCAGAGTGGGTTCAATTCTGCTAGTAACTCCTTTCACATACATGTGATCCACTGTTAGTATGGAAATATTGAGTAAAGCCCCTTTAAGGAGCCATTATTATCTTAAATTCAAGAATACTGCATAATTTGTTCTTCTATAGCGATGTTTCTGAAGCTGAGTGTTTGAGAATGGTGATGATGAGAATAACTTTGTCTGTTCCACTGTATGCGAGTGTATAAGTTTGTGTATATGCGTAACAAGATACATTACTGAACATAAAGAGAAGATGAAAGTAAGCAGTGAGGAACGATAGCAGAACTGAAAGAAAGATGAAACAAGACAGAACTTGGTTACTTGGTGCAAGCGTGCCTTGAGAAATGATTTAAAGGATTAAAGAGCTCTCGCTGGTGTGAGTTCCTCTGGCAGGTGTTCACAAGTTTGACTTTGAGAGTAAAGGTCTGGTCACCTTTGTTGGAGCAGCTGCTGCTCTGGCTCTGGCTGTGGGGATGAAAGGTCTGAAATGTAGCTTGTGGCAAAAGTTGTTTCAGCTCATAAGTTAGAAGTAAAATACACTTTGATATCTTCGCTACAAAAACCTTGGGAGGTCACCTGGATAAAGGAGGTGGACAAACCTCTGAAGACATATTACAGGCACAAGGTAGCTGTAGCCAAAAATACATGTAGGGATTTAAAAATAATATATACTTTTAATTATACCAGATTGTTTTTAATACATGACTCTGTAATTACAAATACAAAGGAAATGTATTCATCACTAGGAGGCTCAGCTTTTTGCATGGTGTGAAAGGCCATTAAAGGCCACTGCCGCTCCAGGATCCAGTCCTATTATAACTCTCTCAATATTTCATTCCTCATTGGGCATGAAAATGCACCTGCTGGTCCTGATTTTCCTTTATTTGCTCACCTTGTTTGAGAGCTTGAAGTCGTATTGAGTGTTTTAAGTGAAGTTCAGCTGCAGGTAATGGCTGACCCGGGGCACAGAGTAGGTGTTTTGTCAGAGGGAGGGCTTGTCCACTTATGAGGGCATGCTGACAACAGTGGTTTGGTCAGAGTTAGAGAGAAATGTCCCCTGTGTTTGGGACATGAACCACTTTCCTGTCCACGAGACTGACCTGTAAAGCCACTGAGAATGCTTTGGGCTCATTACTGGTCTGTACTTGTGGTGTCATCAGCATAACTATGACATTTGGAGCTGTGTTAAAAACACCGCTGTGATTGTGTACAAGAGAGCTTGTTCCTTTGGCAACAATTTCATATTTTTAATGAAGCAATAGAAAATGCAGAGAAGTCTCAGAGTGCGTTCCTTGGCTTTGACCCAGATGATGAGTTGATATTAATTTGGTGTACAAGCTCATGTTCTAAACTGAGTTTTAACTGACATGCATGACACTAACCAGCATGTATATTATGTTAACTTCCTGTATTAGATTTTTTTTATTTCCAAACTCAAGAGAAAATTCTGCTTAGAAGGTACAACTTATTCAAGTTAAAACCTGCATTTAGTAATTATTTGCTGATCTTTTGTGACATATAGTCAATTGTAAACAGTACAAAGACGTTACATTTATAAAGTGTATAGTTTTTGTAAATACACTCTGGATTTGAGGCATTATTATATCCTTTGGATTTTACACAGCATCATAACTTCATTGGAATCTGGGTTGTAATATCAAATGCTATAAAACATGACAGCTATTTAAAAGGAGACACTTTTTGGCTGGCTTGGCTGAATATGGCAGTTCAGAGATCAAGTGTTTTTAAGGATTTATTACATTTATTTTTCAAGTAAGGCTGCACAATGTAAGTAAAAGGGGGTCAGGAAAGGTATTACTGAATGCTTGGTGAATACAAATAACATTTTCTTGACTTTTTCTCAGGTATAAGATAGTGTGTATTCAGAATTTGCTGCAAACTGCCACAGGGAAGTAAACACAACACTCCTGAGAGTTACAGTGTGGCACCTAATAATCCCTACAGCACACCTTGCCTTTATTTCTTCCCTCATATAACATATCTCTCTTCTTCCGTTCTGTTCTCAGAGTGAGGACGTTCCCCAAGGACTCTGCCATACTGGGCAGGGACACTGTTAGAGCCCTGATGTACTACGCCTTGAAGGTCTGGAGTGACATCGCCCCACTCAACTTCCACGAGGTGGCCGGCAGCGACGCAGACATTCAGATCGACTTCACTAAGGCCGACCACAATGATGGATATCCCTTTGATGGGCCAGGGGGCACCGTGGCACATGCATTTTTCCCCGGAGAGAGGTTCACAGCTGGGGACACACACTTTGACGATGACGAGGCCTGGACCTTCAGGTCTCCAGGTGAGGAACGATGCTCGTAGGTGTTAACAGTTGTACACTTGTGCTTGAATATGCGTTCAGGCACGTGATATGCACCCGATTTGGAGTGACATTCTAGGAAACATCTCACCAAAGCATTTCTTAGTGACCGCCAGAGTCCTACAAAATGAGGAGATTGAAACAAGTCAGTGTCGAGGAAACAGAAAGAAAACGAAAAAGGCGCCTTGAACTTCCATGCTCACCGAGACTTCCATATCCAAAACTAGAACGCTGACTGCATTTCGGAGCCAAGCTGTGCGTCTACCCTTTGTTCATGCTCCAGATTCTATAATTAATATTTAATTTGTCAGAGCGATGAATATAACATATAATGGCTTCAGACACACGACTCAGAGTAGTGACTAAAGCAGAAGTGGTTGTTATCACAAGCTTATTAGGAGGCATAAAAGGAGTCCTTTCATTTCCTCCAAGTGCCATAAACAAACAATCTACTCTAATACGCCTCTGATAGCCATGAATTCTTGTTTTTAGCAATTAAAAAAAGAATTGGAGTTTACTGTTTACTTATATTGATCCCACTTGATTGGAAATTGTGCCATTGGGTTTTCAAAAGATTGCAGTGCTTTGAATTTCTTTACAGATGACTGGGCAGGAGAAAAAAAAGGAAAAAACAATATATTTTGAGTGATCGAGAGGTGCTTTTTGCCCCTGTTTCCAGGCTTTTTGCTTAGCTAAGTTAGCCTGTTTCTGCTCATAATTGCCAGACAGATTTTTTTTCAGTGTGGATTTGGTATCATTGTTTGCATCTATCTCTGTGCAAGAAAGCTAATAATTATATTTTCATAAAATAACAAACTTTTCATCTATATGCAGGATCTGATTACTTCTTCCACCACTGGTGAGATTTTCAGTTAGTAATAGCTCATGCAGATCAGGCACTGATTACCTCCGTCGAGGAAGTTATGTTTATCAGCTTGATTTGTTTGTTTGACTGTTTGTCGGCAGGATTAAGAAAAAATCGGAGCCCTATTTTTATCAACTGTGGAGGAAAGAACCCATTTAATTTAGAATTAAATCCAAATCACGGGGGCAGATACCCAAATGATTTTGTACTTTTGTTAACGTTGTGAGCTTTGGGCATTTGGGCTGCATTTGTGTGTTGTTTGAATAATTGGAAAAAAATGTTTCCAACTGGGAAAATCCATGTGAGCTCCCTTCAGTTCCTCCACTTTTCAAGAGAAATGATGCTTAAGTGTGCAATACCGTCACGGTCACTTGATTTAAGACAGATAAGACACAATTCTTCAGTGCACATACTCCCCTCATGATTGTGACAGAAACCTCAGGCTGAAAAATAATCTCCTCGGGGGGTTACAGGCTCCCCAGAGGAGGAGCTTAGTGTTTGTAGCGGGGAGTTTCGATGCCACTAACTGTACCAGCTGCTGAGTCTGTGACGCAGCCAGGACCATTTCCATTATTTTGCCTTTGCCCTGTTAAAGCTGTGAACCATATGTTACAGCAGCTCAATCTGCTCCAATTAGACCTCGCAGCAGCAGCAGCAGCACATGATGGCATGAGGCTGTCGCAGGGGTTTAGTTAATGGGAGCAGGTCAGAGGTGGGTTCTTGTCTTGACCCCAATCTCTCTCTTCTAATTCAAATGTTCAACATAATCACAACTGATGATTTGAAGAGAGAAATTAAACGCAGAAGATTACCTGTGTGTAGAATTATGTTTTTTAAGTCATAAATGGAATTTTTCAGATGGGAGGCAGCCGCATAGTGTTTAAATCAGCCTCCACCGGGAGCCAGAGTGAAAAGATGCTGCGGGTGAATCATCCTACCTTGTTAGATGTTCTTGCTTTCAAGGTTACTTCTTTTACTCACTGCGATGAAGGGCAAAAATGTACATCAAATAAAACACATCAGACTTTTTTATTTGTAAATCAGGGATCTGCCTCTTTCTCCCCAGCTGTACTCTGTAAAGGCACTTAAGCCCTCTGTTTCTTATGGCCAATCGATGCCAATAAAAACAGCCCCGCCACTGTGTACTGCTGCCTGTGATTTGGTAACATTCTTTTAGAACAGAATTAGGCTTTATGTGATTTTAGATCTAGATAGCATACTAGAGACAACATTATTTGTACACTATAAAGACAAGATATTGATCCCCGTCTTGTGCGCTTTTAGCAATTTGAGACCTACCTCTAGGCCAAGGTCCTTGCTAATTACACAGTTTCAAATCTTCTCTTTTATTTCTGATGCACTAGAGAGGATAATAGCTACCTTATTAACTCTGAAGCAGTGTGTTTCAACCAACAGACCAGTGTTTGTGTCACGATGATTAAAGTTATGTCTAGAAGGAGAGTTTTTTTAAGCCACGACCCACGACCTTAGGATATTGCTTTTGGAACAACAATCATGATGTTATATTAGTATAATTTAATAGTGATTTTGACCTAAGGAACAGCAGTTATCACATGCAAACAATGTATTGGTCACATGTTGAAAACAGCCATCGTCACATCACATTTCGCTCACTGGTAATAGTGACATCACACCCCCTTCAATAGCATCAAATAAGTAATTCAAACTTAACCAATAATTACCAAAAATGGTAATTTAACATTTATTTGCCAAGTCTTTAGTTCGGCCACGTCCCATCTGCTTACATGAAGGGGAAGGAATGTATGAACCGTACTGCAACCAGCCACCAGGGGGCGATGGAGCTGTTTTGGCTTCACTTTTGGGAAGCTGTAACACCGTTTAAAACAGACCTCAGTTAGACCTCAAGGATACACTCAATGTGTTTTTGTTAAGAAACAATTATTTAAATTATGTAAACATAATTTAAATGTAAGAAATAAATGACAGGTGCCTTTAATATTGAAGTGTTGGTAATAGCACCTTTAGGAGATGATTTAACACATTGCAATAGTGTCACACTGAGACAAACTGGGTGAATCTTGGTTACTTGTATATTACTAGACCACGAAGAACATTTGATTGCAGGCCTCTAAAAATATCCTCATTTTGTCTTTAGCTTATGTGTTGGCTGAAGCTTTTTTCTTAATGAGACCGTACTGTACCTTCCAGGCATTATTCCAGAGTCTGCTGGTCAGGAAAAGCAACAGGTTGCATCCTTTCTTCTTCCTCAGCATTTACCCATTGATGGTTTTGAGCCAGATGCGCCTGCATGTTGATTATTGCTCATTGTTGCAAACTGAAAATGTATTAATTAAATTTGGACCATTGATGTGACGGCCCCACATCTCCTGTTTTGTATAGCAGCCATCCGGTCTGTTCCATAGCTGAAAGGATCGTTTTTCTAGAGCTGCCAACTTGCCTAATTTAACACACTAAATATTCACAAAAAGAGTTGATGCAGACTTCCATTCTTCTCAATTAATTTTTGACATGACATAATAGCTCTTTATATCCACTCTGCCTTGGGCAGGCAGAAATCACAGAGCGAGGAAGTGTCTCCAAACACATACAAACTAGTTAAAAAAGGATATATACAGGGGACCTATGAAGCTTTTCCTTGTTTTCTGTCACATACATATATACACACACAATGTTACAATGCTGATGCATATTGAAGGTGGCCAAATATCAATAATCAAGCAACATTTTTGACACACAGTCGGCTGCAATAGAAGTCCAGTCCTATCTTTCGCAATACAAAATGAGACTACTTCTCACTTCATTTATTACCTCAGTAAAAATGCTTATGGCAAGATTATGGTCTCAATCACTAGTTTCAAGTCTTCTTCAATACAATATGATCATAATTGTGTAAATAATGGTCCCATTTAGAAAGAAGTAGATGATAAAGAACAGTATGATTTTGGGCGTGGCCATCTTGTGATTGACAGGTCGCTTACACGGTGAGTGAGATGTCATCAGTTGTCAGGTATCCCCACCCATAGATCCACCCCTCGCTCCTCCCCAGTCTACATATGGTCTTTTCCTGTTTCAAAAACAAAGATGGCAATAGATGTAAAGCAAGATTGCAACAGCCGTAACTTTGAACTTGATACTTGAAACTGGCAGAAACCAGTGGGTGACGTAATGGTGACTAAGTCCAGTATTTATATACAGTCTATGCAAGTAATGCAGTAAATGTAATGTAATGTTTCCAACCATTTTCATTACTCGACTCAAGCTGGTGTCAGCTCCTGACGGATGTCTATATATGGTCATCTGCTCCAAGCATGTTACTGTTAATGTAGCTACATGCTAATGTAATCTTGGTTGCTGATTGTCTTAATTTCTCCCCAATTTTGGGTCACATTCCTGCTGGAGCATGTGCGATTATGTCCAGAGACAGAGAAGAAAAGAGAGAAGACCACAAACATGCTGACCAATCAGATCAGACAGGGCTTTTTTGTGAGGTGGGCTCATAATGACAGGTGCTCCAACGGATCGCCTCAGGCTGAGGGTGAATAGTGCAGCAGCCATGAGCAATATGAGAAAAACATTTTTTTAACATTAAAGCATCTAAATATATTCTAGTAGAGACCCAAAATACAGGTATGAACCTGAAATTGAACATATATCATATATCTGCCTGCAATTATCAGCCAGCATTGAGAAGTTTACCTTTCAACTATAAAATGCCACTGAGAACATATATAGGTCAACATTCTCTGATTTCCAAATTTCTAGTACCATAACTCCATAAAATATGAATGAGAGTTCAAGAATCTGACTTCAATTTTCGTTTCACTGTGTGGAGCCTAGGAGCTCAATAAACTTTGATAAATATTTCAAATTGCAGAGGTCTAATTTTCATTTCTCTTGAAACCTTTTTCACAGATTTTCAACAGTTCAAGTTGGTCCCTCCTCAGGAGTTTTAATTAATCATGATCAGCTTCCCATTTGAGTTTCAGTGAGTAAGAGTTAGAGTCTGAGCTGTACTGGAGCATGGAAGACAATTAAGCTTTCACTGTACTTTCCAGTAATCTAGTATAATAAATATGGTTAATGGTATCTTCATCTGAGAGTAAAAAGGTGTAGGAGGAAAGAAGTGGGTCAACTTTGGCTGCAGATATCACCAGAATGGATTTTTTGGGAGCTCATGAAGTGTATTTCAGTTTCACACACACAAAAAAAAACAATCACACAGCATTTCTTCTGCTTGAACAATTCTTCCATTAAATTTGAGACCCCTTAATGTTTATACTGGACCATTTGTACTATGTTAAACTCAGAGAATCAATGTTTGTCTCCGGTTTAAAGATTTCTAAATCTGAAGTTGCCGTCTTTCATCTTGTGTCACTGTGAATTGGGGAATGCACAATACACAACTTTTGCAACTTTTTGCATGCAACTTTACTCATATTCAGCGTTCTTTCATCGTATATATGATGAAATAGAAAACAACAAATGACGTGAATGTGTTGCTTGATATCATCACTTTTAGTGTGTTTATTCCTGCTTTAAACATTGAAAAACTATCGTGTTTTGAGAGAAATATTGATTCTTACATCATTGTGACACCTGGGAATTCAAGATCACGATACTACAAGGACGTACATCAAGTGGAAAGGATAGCCCTTGGCTAGTTGTGCTCCTGCTTCTTTCCATCCACCGTACGCTACATTGCCCTTATTAAAGTTTTAACTAAATGCTGCAGGGTGTGTTTTTAGCATTCTGGATACATCAAGGTTAATGTAAGGTAGAGGCACCCCTGAGTAAATGTCTTAACTTTGCGTCAAAGAAACAAGATTTTTTTAATCTTGTGATAGCCTGAAAACAGTTGGATATATGTTACTGATCATGCAGTAATGTAATTTTGCTGCTGTCTACTCTCTCTCTTTCCTGCTCTGTTTTCCTGCCACGGGTGTCTAACTCAATGAGTCTCGTTCATCCACCCAAATCTCTCCGCTCTGACTTTGTCCGCAGGCATTAGGATTTTTTCTGTCAACCTCAGATGGACAGTAAATACGATGACATGGTAGCTACTTTGTTCTGAATCCCTGTGCTCTCCCCCTCGATCCCTCCTTTTATCCACCTTCCCTCTGTGCGCCATGTGCTCCTGTAGATTAGAGTTGGCATTTGGCTTTCGAATATCCCAGGTGTTGTAAGCACAAGTGCATGTCTCCAATTGTCCTTTGTCTTTTGACAGAGCGCAGCACTGAGATGTTCCCGAGTCGAGGCCAACACAAGGTTAACAGAAGACTTCAGACTTCAGCCGAGCCACCAAGGAACTCTAAGCTAGCTTGGCTCGACACGCTAGCACTCACATTTTTGCAAATCTAAATCTCTAAACCCCAGGTTTTGTCTTGCTTAGCAGAGCCAGACAAGGAGTTTTTCGAAGCTTTGCCTTTTCTTTTTTAGTTGAACATCGAGGGAAATGTGCTTTAATAGCCTGCAGCCTCTTTAGGTGTCTTTCCGCACTCAGGTTTTGATTGGCAGCCCAGGGGCTCAGGCAGCATTACCATAGTTATCTCACTACACCACATGCCTAACAGCACTCACAGCCACCAGAGCTGTCTGTCACGCCTCTTAACTTGCAACCTATGGAGTTCACTCATAAAAGGGATAAACATGCAAACAGGGGTTGTATTGGTTCTACAAAAGTCACAAACTTTTAAGCAGCAAGGTGATCTCTGTAACAGCTGGAGCTGAAGCAGTAGCTTTTAAACTAACAGCTATGATTTATAAAAGGTACTAATACTGTTTTGTGTATATTATTATATGAAATCTTGAGAGCAAAAAAAGAGGAGCTGTGTTTAAGATTTAGAGTGTGCAATTTTCCTCTTAAGTAATTTACTACTGCGCTGGACAACAACGATTGTAGGGAAGAGAAATATGCTGTGTGCAGCGTTCTGTAGCTGCCTCTTTGATTGAAGTGACTGCTCACCTAAATACAGTAGTAGCTCCAGTTTAGGAGATGAAGGGGCAAATTCAGAAGTGTAGGATGTTCGTCTTACTGTTTTATTCCTGTTCCAAGTTCAAATATACAAGCGCAAGTCCACAGAACAATCCCTTTCTTTTAGCTTTTATTTTTGAAACAAGTCAAATATTTCCACATATAGTATTTATCAACATTATGTACCTCACCATGGATCACGGCAGGGTCCGGACTTTTGCTGCTCCTGCTCCTGCTGATATGACTATCACCATAAATCCTATTCCATCTGTTAGTATTATTACTGGTTCTACCGCTGCTATTTGATTGTATCTACCAGCACCACATCTACCATTATTAGTCACAGACTTCATTGTAGGGTTAGAGCTATTATTGATGTCATTATTCATCTCTCGGTCTCTCTCTCCCCCTCTCAAGACTTCCTCTCTGTCCTCCCTTCCAACACTCCATCTACTTTATTCCACTATGTCCCTGAGCTTTCTTCTTTCTGTCTTTTCTCCTGTTATAAGACGTATTGTTTTTCCTTGTCTGCTGCGAGAGTAAAAGGACAGAAGCAGTTGTAACCTGTACAGTTTGTAAAAACCTTTTGAGGCAAATTTGTGATTCTGGGCTGTAATAAAAAAATATTTGAAAAGTTTAATTTGCAGAGCTGTACAGGAGAGCAGGACCTCTGCCAAAGGCAGTGTTCATTCACATGCCCCTCAGATGGTCCCATCTCTTCCAACTTCAGTGTGTTCATAAGCTTTTCTTTGTAACATGCAAACAACATTGATACTACAAAGAAGATGTGCTGTATTTCATTACTCAGAAATGTAAATAACACTAGCCATTGCCAGTATTCACGTGACAACGAAGTGCAAAGGAAATAAATCAAGTGAGCCATGAAATATGTTTTTTCACAGACTGTCCGAGCCCTGTTTCACGGGGCATTCACATGACATTTCCCAACTGGGAACTTTTTTTTTAATCACATTTTTTTGACAACACATGAATGCAGCATCAAGGCCCTATCTCGTAATGTTAATAGAAAATATAAATAAATACTTTGTTGGCAGACAGTCAAACAAACCAAACTTAAACGTTGATTGCATTGATGATAAAAGGTACTGGATCACTGTTTTAAAGAACAAGTTAACTAGAGTTTAGTAGGTGTGGAGTCCCCCACATATAAGATGTAAAGATATATTGTTAAAAAAAAAAGCCTGATGATGATTTCAGTATCTCCCTCTCTCCCTATCTCTCTGCCTCCTTCAGACTCTCATGGGATGGATCTGTTTGCGGTTGCAGTCCATGAGTTCGGTCACGCCATCGGCCTGGTCCACACCTCGGCCATGGAGTCCATCATGAGACCGTACTACCAGGGTCCTGTAGGAGACCCCCTGAAATACGACTTACCCTATGAAGACAAGGTCCGCGTCTGGCAGCTCTACGGTAGGAAGGAACATCCATTTCTGTGTGTGTGTGTGTGTGTGTGTGTGTGTGTGTGTGTTTGTGTGTATGTGTGGGACTGAGAGAGGAAGAGCAATTGCTCCGTGGAGCAAGGTTATTGATTAATGAAAACACGGATTGAGTTAATTGGGCCTCTTTATGGCATATGACCTTATCACACCATTGACTGATATAGAGAGTAGCAGTGTGCAGGGGAGAGACTAATGATCATGAAGATGAGAATGAAGTGCAGGGAAGAATGCTGAAGGCCAGCACTGTGAAGGAGGGAGATGAATTAAAACATTTTTTTTTAAAGAGCACAGGCACTAAGACAAAGCATTTCATGCTGGATTTTTCATGTTCTATCGTGATGCAATAAATGCATATTAGTGCAAAAGAGCAGGGAACTGAGCCAATAAATAAGAATCAGTTAAACCTATTTAGTTACTTTTTTGATTCATTCATTAGTTTGGTCACAGGTCACACTGTTAAATATAATGCCATGTCTTTTGAGTGTTAATTAGATTTGTATTCACGTATCCTCCTCAGGCGTCAGAGACTCTGTGTCCCACACAAACCGACCAGGAAACCCCTCTCAGACGGCTGAACCTCCTGTCCTACTGGACCTCCCTGAAAACAGGTCCACTCTCATGTAAGTTCATGATCAGGTGTCCTTCAAGTGCAGCACAAAGAACTCAAGTACTGTACTTCTTGAACATCAAGAAAGATAACAGTAATAGTCAAAATAGTCAGAAATAGCTGATGGAGCATAAATATGATTACTAGATATGTACAGGCGATCACTAAGGCTCATGCTCAGAGGTAAATGTAAAGGTTGCATCTTGTAAAAAGTTGGATATCCATGTGATTATAAAGCAGGGCTAGGTGCTTTATAGATAATGTGAGAGTATTGAAACTCCCCACAGAGAAATGCACACAACCCTTATTCAGAAACTGTAACTTTAAAAAAGCTGTCAGCTGTCTGTAATCTTGTGATGTCATAACTATAATAGGTTAGATAGCGCAGTAAGTGCCATAACAGTCATTCCCCAGCTGCAATGACAGAGCAGAGATGGTGGGGGCAGAGACACAAAAGTCTGACCAATCAGAGCAGGCTGGACTTAAAGAGACAGGCACTGAAAAGGACCAGGAGTAAAAGCAAGCAAACACATTCTGGTAGAAACCCAAAATATATGAAACCTGAAAATTTGCATAATATGTCCCCTTTAAAATATGGTCCAGTTGACAACTCGACTTGAAGCTGATTCAATAAAAAAAAATGATGGGGATTTCAAAATCATTTGAAACAAACATTTCATCACAATCTGTTTAGTGGTAGTGGATCAAAGTCTTGAGCAGACCAACACACCCTCCCTAAATGCACGGCAGTGCAGCATGTCCGTCAGACTCCAAAGCACATGAACCGTGAGTGAATGTTTAGCGATCATCTGGATTTGGTTCAAGAGTCTCTTGTCTGTTATTTGAAATGATTCTTCACATCAGGGGTGAGGACATCGTGCTACAGTATCTCTACTCCCCACCAGGAAATCTCTTATGACTGTTATCTTTGTATTGCTGGGCCTGTGCAAAAACACAATATCCAGCACAGTATGTTTTTGTACATTAACGTCCTCATATTTTTGGTCAATGGCATAGCCCTAAACTTACAGATTTTGATGTGTTAAGTATGCTCGAGCATTAACTGAGGCTGGTTGCTTTGCACATGAGTTACCTGCCTCTTGAATCAATAGGGTCAAGAGGTCGGCTTGCTTTAGCAAGTGATCAAACTTCGTACCAAACCACACTAATAACGACCTCCAGTGTTTGCTGTTATGCATACGCATACAAAGACTATGCAGCATATAAAACCCTCTTTCCCTCAGTAACTCCGGCCTTTTACTGCCTTCACTTGTCATTTTCACCACCACTGTATGGTCATAATGCAAGGAAAGGCTGGATTATGCTTGACAAGGGTCATAAAAGCTGACCACTAGGCAGCGGTCGTGTTAATGGAGCTCTGAATGGAGACCTTTGTTGATAATGTGAAGGCTTGCGGCCTCCCACTCACAGTGGCAGCCCTGTGGTGCTAATGCCTCCATCATTGACAGGCCGGCCACGTCAGTGCTTTAAATCACTTATTAGCCCAGAGGACAAATGCACTGGGCGACCTCACCGTGTCTGCGTGATAGCATTTCACCTAATGTTTAGCCTATTTAATTGAAGGAAACACATGCACATGCATGCACACATTAAGGCTCTCTCAGTAGGTGGGTGCATTTACCGCTGTTTTGTTTTGTATGCAAATGGCTTTGACCTGATGTTTCATGTGGGCAGCCTACCTTACAAGCCTAAGGGTTATTTTTTGCTTTTTGTAATAAAAGGTAGGTATGTATATAGCCTCAAATGATGCTCAGAATATGAATTTGTATGTGAGATATATCTTGTTTTTTTGTACAATAAAACTTTTCTTTCCTCCTTCCTCCAACTTTCCTCTCTCAGGCTGGCACGAGATGCCCCAGACAGATGCACCAGTCACTTTGATGCCGTGGCCCAAATACGAGGAGAGGCCTTCTTTTTCAAAGGTATTCCAGCCTAAAAGAAGAAAAGTGGACTAGAGAGACTGACGGACACACCGATAGATAGTGACAGACAGTATGAGAGAAGAGCGGAAAGAGAAGTGAAGAGATAAAGTGGAAGAGGAAGGGACAGGGGCTGGGCAGAGTAGTGGCTCCAGCGATCAATAAAAAGCCAAGCCATGTGTGGCTCCCCGGGCTCGTATCACAGGCTCGCACACCGGCACATATTCTGCAGTCCAAACAAAATGCTCCTTTAGGGCCCAAGCTGTTCTTGCTGTACACTTGTTATCTGCAGAGCTTAGAATGGATCACTTTAGCTTATTGGCCAGTGTGATAAGAGTTTTAATTAGCCAAAGCATGTTAAATATAGTCTTATTGAAAGTATTTCTTAAAACATAACCGTACATGATTTATATTGGCTAGTCTTTCCCTTCTTGCTAATTGGAAACAGCTCTCCTAAGCACAGTCCCATCTGTCGTATTTCCCAGAACTCTTATTTACACATAGATAAAGTAGCAAACAAATAAAGTTATCAAATTATATTTGTTAGGAATCTCAAATATGATTATAGACACAGCGCAGTGTGTCCTGACTAAACATGGCAACATTTTCTTGTAACAGACGCCCACAGGATATTGTGAACAAGTTCCAAGGTCTAACTTGCTCCTCTGTCGTAGGAAAGTACTTCTGGCGACTCACTCGAGAGAAGCACCTGGTGTCTCTGCGTCCGGCTCAGATCCACCGCTTCTGGAGGGGCCTCCCTCCTAATCTGGACAGCGTGGATGCTGTGTATGAGAGGCCTGGGGACCACAAAATAGTCTTTTTCAAAGGTGATTATTTTGATTAAAACATTTTTCTAGTATTTGTCTGTGTTGTTTTTACCATAGACTGTATACAATATGGTGCAGTCCCTGTGATGTCACTCATAGGTTATCCAAAGAGCCGTTTGGCCATTGGTCAATATTTTATATTTTTGCCTTGAGTCTACGATTATGAACATGCCAGTCAATATTATTTAAAAGGGGTGAGTTACATAAAAATTCAGCCTCCGTACAATTGTTATGAGCAAGCAAAAAAACTGTGATTGTTTCAAAGAAATACAAACAAGCAGGAGCATCTTTTCTCTTTTCCCAGAATGATAATGTGTGCAGCCAGACCTTTTCTCCAGGCTATTTCTTGCTTTAATTGTGACCTCTGTGTTACCCTGTCCAGGTCTAAAGTACTGGGTATTTAAAGACAATAACGTAGAGGAGGGCTACCCTCGTCCAATCAGTGACTTTGGCCTGCCCTTGGAGGGGGTGGATGCAGCGTTTGTTTGGCTGCACAACGACAAAACCTACTTCTTCAAGGACAACCACTACTGGCGCTATGACGACCACCTGAGGCGAATGGACCTGGGCTACCCTAAAGACAGCACGCTTTGGAAGGGGCTGCCGCCACAACTGGACGACGCCATGAGGTGGTCTGATGGTGAGTAGCTATAAAAATTAACTCTGAACAAAGTGTTTTAAAATGCATTTTTATGCTCTCTGTCTACATGGTTAATTTCAAATACTTAAACATAACCACAAACATAAATATCCCCATCAGTGGAAAACCACTCAAACAGGGAACAGAGCTTTATAAAATATTATGTGGCTCTAAAGGGAACTGTAAAAAGTTAGGGAAACATTTCCTCACTCAGGAAACATTAACTTGGATTTGGCGACACAGATTTTATATGAAAAATAAGCTCTTCAGAAGTGTTGGTGTGGAATTTGGCAGAAGTTGTCGTTATTAAGGCCTGCAGCAGGAGCAGGAGCTCCACTTCGGAAGGCTACAAACTAAGCTTCACTTATCTGAGCGCATCTATTTATATTCATATCCATGTTAATACCTACAGCGGAACTCTGATGATCATTTTTACTATTCTCTACAAAAAAGAAGTATTGTGTCATGCAGTTGAAAACTACTGTATACACTGACTGCACACACACACACATACACAAAATCTCATATTGGATACAGCCTCTTGGCAAATATGATGTGTACATACACAGTAACAAATAACTGGTGAGCCATAAAAAGTGAGCTGTGGTTACAGAAAATATGCGGCCGTATTTTTTGCCTTTAGGGACCAAGTTTCCAGACAACAAACTTTTTAGATTACATACACTGAGTCAGTCCACCAGAACAAGGTTGTAAAACTGGCATCTCGGCTTGCCAACAACAGCCTTGACCTTTACACTGCAAACACAGTGGAGCTGTGTTGGGTTTTATGAATCCACAAGCCAGCCGCCCATTATTAATCCATGCTGCCACTGTGAGCTCGGTGGGGTCGGTCAGAATCATGGGAAGTGCGCTGTTTGTAAAAAAAAAAAAAATGGATGACAGGATTGCTAATCTGAGTAAGAACAGAGCGTGTTCATCCTGCATTAACCTCAGGGCGATCAATGTCTCGTAGTCAATCCTGATCTGCTCCTACAGATGCATCGTCTGCTGGGACTCCTGCCTTATCCTGCTCCAGGATGAGAATTAAAGTTTGTCATTTGAACAGTGGAGCAGTCTGTCAGCCTGTAGTGGTCTTTCCTAAAAAGACCTGAATGGCACCAGAGCAAAAATAAAAAACCCTATTTTACCCCTTTTGGGCAGCTTGCATTTTACAGACTGCCCTCTGGCATCAGTGCATCAGTCCTTACATTACCTGCCTCAGCATCAGTAACCTCCCTGCAGCCATCCACTTCCTCAGCCAGTGCAAAAAGTTACTCTTTTCACCTATTTAAACCAATTACAAATCTGCATTTTATGTTTGTTTTATTTTTTCCTTCTTGGTCGGTTGAGACTTCTTATATCAGTGTTGAATTGTGTAACCATCCCACGAGTAAATGTCACTTGCACACTAAACGTAGCATGAATTATCATTAACTCATGCATATAAATGCATTCAACAGATTTAAAGCTGCCTGAATCAATAGTTATATATTAACAATGGATTAAGTTGTAATGTGAACGGTGTCACTGTTGGGAATATCATCAAACTCTGCAGCTCCAATCAGCTCTATGGAGCGTTTAAACATCTTTCGGGTCATTGTTTCAGTTTTAACTGCTCACAACTTTCCTGTTTGATTGACACTCACGGATCTCATCAAGCACTATCAACCACAACATTACCTGCCCGGCACCAGATGGTAGACAGATGCAGTTAACGCCGAGCTGGAAATAAACATAGTGGAGCATTTAGCTGCTGAAGATGTAGGAAGACCTGGGTTGAAAAAAAAAATCAATATGGCAATATACAGTGATGTACTGACGCATGCTACAGTATCGATACATCAATAAATGCTGTGGCAGCAGTTTGGAAGAAGAAACACCAGCTGTGGTGCAGTGCATAATACAGCCAATAGGTGGCAGCAAAGGCCAATCCCCATTAGACAACAGAAAAGACCATTTTAAGTTTTAAAATGTAAGAATTTTATATGTGCATTTATTAGTCATTCTGGCACTAGAAACAAAATATTAAATTTTCATGTTGAAGTGTTTTAAGTTGTGAGATCTCTGCTAAACAGAATAATAGATAACAGGTTCTGTAGTAAATTCTCTATCGGGCATGGTCATTATTCAAAGTCAACATGTGTTGGAATTTCATATTGTGGCCTCTGTGTTGTGATCATTATTAATATCAATCAGTTATTATATAACAGGGAAGCCGTGCTTCTTGTTTGGCCTTGAACTTGGACTTGTAGAAATAACAGGAGAAAAATGTATACATTTTTAAAATCAGCTATTGGTCTGACTCTGGGAGCAACAGCCAATATTCCCAGTGTAGACAGCAGATGTCAGCCAGTTTTTGATGGATATAGATACAAAATACAGATACATTGCTCAAAAGAAAAAAAGCTAATAAGAAGCTAAATTGTCACCAGCCAGCATGTTCCAAGGTTGCATTTCAGCCAATGTACTGTTTACACGCACTGTTTAGCTGCATACAATCAAAACCTGCTCAAACCTGATTGGTCAACACTACTCTGTCTACAAGCGGAAACCAATATGCTTCTTTTGTGCCGTTGCTTCTGCATTCATATGCAGATATGTGTTCATAGAGATTATTATGTTGGAGTCTGTGTGCTTGAACCTCATGATTTCTCCGGCATCATTCATGAATGTGCTGGCTGTGACTGAAATGCACATGAGAAGAAGCTGAGATTGAAACGAAAAAACATTTTTCTTCTTCACAATCGGTGCAGATAACACTAGAAAGGTGCATCCACAGAAATCGTTCACAAACATTACTATTTAAATGTATGCGGTCCTAGTTGGAGTATTTATGTGCATATGACAGTGTGTCAGATCGTTGTTTTAGTAGTTTAGTTGAGCACTTTTCTCTTCTCTGTGCTGCCCTCAGCTTTTATGTGCTGCCCTCAGCTTTGGCATGCCGTCCTTTTGTAGCTACTTTGGGAATAACAGGTGTTTTATCAGGCTCTTAAGTTGTCTCTGCTTATCTCCACTCTCAGCCTGAACTGTTTGTTAAACTTAAATGTGTGAGCGCCGTCCTCACTCTGACTGCAGCCTGCAGTATTTGAGTTGATTGTGGCTCTCAGTGGCCGCAGCCAAGACTTCTTCCTCTCTGAGAGTGTCCTACTCATCTGTGGTCCTGCATGAGAAATGTTTCACTGTGGCAGCATGAGCACTGCCTTCTGTTCATATATAATTAAACTGCTTCCAGAATATGAATGGGAGATTTCTGAAACACATCAGGGAAGAAGTGTCAGTGGCAGATGGACGACACGAGTATTGTTCTCTGGTAACTGCTGCAAATTGGCTCTTGGCTTTTATGACATATGGTG
>CAFUXE010000823.1:36055-63231 GCA_903364295.1 Serranus cabrilla | reverse complement strand
AGTGTAGCTCCACTTAGTAATTCATAAGTGTTTTAAAGCACTTACATAGCATCAAGAATAATAATGTTATTTGGGTTATGTGAGGCTCTACGGGACCTACTGGAAGCAATTATTTGCAGGGATGTTGCTGCATGTCTTATCTGTGTCACTCACACAGAGCAGATCAGCAGGATATTAATATCAGCTCTCACGGCTATGACACATGTTTCATCTGCCTCTGTTGCATGTTTCTAATTAACAATCTGAGGTGGTTGGATAAAAAATAGTTGAATCTTGTACAAGAGGCAGGCACAGAATATTCCCCAATGTTAATATAAGGATAAAGGGAGCATTCACTTACATTTAAGATATGCCTTTTATCATTTCCTCCATAATGTCCAACTTGTCCATATAAAGAAAGGTCATTTAAATTAACAACTGATACACCAATTAAACGCATTAGCTCCAATGCATATATAGTGCATATTATTCAATTAGTGTGTGTGTTGATGCGTGTCTTCCTCCCTTCTATCTCTCCCTTTAAAACCTCCTGCTAACCTCCCTCCCTCTCTCTTTGACTCCTCTTGGTTCTCTGGCTGGCTTTATAGGACGAGGTGGGGTGATGTGAGCATTACTGGAGCATGTCACGCCTGAATCTGCCATGTCAGTAATCTTTACAGACTATGTGCATCTGGGCCTGTAAAACACTGTCATATAAAAACGTCTATAGTGGCTTCTATAAAACACATGAATATGACGCGAGAGTGAAAATCTTTGTGTGCAGCTGGCCCTGTGTAATTACGTGTGGCATTAGCATGACAGTACCCATTATGAGGAGTGATTATTAGTGTGTGCTGAAAAATGAATCTCAGTAATAATCATACAAATAGTGATCAGAATATATCATTTATTTTGTTTTTAAATCTACCGAAAGATGTTTGTCTGCAGCCTATTTGTTTTCATGTTTTTCTCACAGTTAGAAGTTGAAACACAAATTAATTAAACTCGCTGAGAATTAGACTCCTTGGCTAAATAGGTTGAGACTGAGAGCCTGATTTGTAACTTGATTTAATCACTGTTCAGTAGGAGGATGTGCAGGATAATAGTATGAGACTTAATGAGTCACAAAATATGTAGTTAATCAATAAGGCAGCTGTTAGACTGTCAATGAAAGTCATGAATTATATTAACTGTAATGGACACTAAGGCAATTTTCACACCAGAGACGTCATTTGTCATTACTTTAAGAATAAAATAAAATTTCAAAAGGCCATTTCGCTTTATTAAATTACATATGTTTGGTATAAAACTAGTTTAACTCTCTCAGTTCCAGGAGAAGGTTCACTCTTTTAATGAGACGTGCACATGAAGTGATTGGTGTTGATGTTAATTAACATATTATAGCTCTAGGGCCTCATGTCAAGCCATGTTTACTTATATAGCACATCATATGACATTTGCATAATCAGTGTGCTTACAGAAACATATCCTACCTGCTTATCCAATCGAACGATGGGTAAAATCCCATCTTCCTGTTAAAGAAGCTCTTCCTAAACTCATGGCAGTGTCCTATCCTCCTGCCCTACCCTACCCTGTCCTCAGACCTTCTCTCTTATCTAAAGAAACACAAACTATGACTGTAACTTCCAAACCATATATTAGCAGCTCTCTATTGGCTCTATAGCTTGCTATAATGGACAAAAACAACAGGTGTTAACTTAAGCAACAAGTAGTCTGAGGCACAAATCATATTGTTGGAAGAGAGAAACTCAGTGCTGCAGCCATTTTTTGAAGTTCTTTTCAATGTACGGGAGAGACCATATGCCACTTTAAGAATCTTCAGATTCCCAACTCTAAAAATCCCAAAGTTAAGACATTTTCTTGAACAGGTAAATTCCTATTCTAAGACAAGATAGGATTTCTTCCTAAATGCAGTTAGGAAATATGTTTCCCTCGTACCAAATACCCTAAATGTCATCCTAAACTGAGATAAGATAGGCGTTCACACGTAGGATGTTTGTAACGAGGCCCCCTGGCCATTCAGAGCAAAATTGCCCTTCATGCTTGGATGTAACTGCCCTTTGCATGTGGTTGGAACACCATTCAACACGTGCACATTTGGTTGTTTCCAGTCTTCTTAATAAGGGAAGTGGATGAAAAGAGTTTTCTAAAGTTCATTAGTTACCAAGGTTATGATAGTAAGATAATTTCAAGGCACAGAAATAGAAAAATGACAACAAAAAAACAGTATTTGGCCCGATAGTGAAAGGATTAAAGTGAGATTTAAGAGCTAATGTATAATTTCCATTCAGGACTGAATAATCATAGAGATATATTCTGATAATTCTGTCTAAGAAAATGACTGGAATAATGATATCGACCTGGTCCTGGCATTTCCTTTGACTAGATAAGGGCCTTAGATCTGGACTCAGTCCCCTGGAGAAAGGTTGCCTGTTGTTCCTAAGCAATTACAATAGGTCAGATGCTGAGGACATATGCCTTCCCATGGGGATTAATAGTGTTTGCTTTAACTTGCATTGTTTTGGCAGCCTTTAGCCAGTAAATCCCCTTTAAGGAATGCCTCTACCAGTTGGCTGCACAGATTAGGCTTTGATAAAGCACTTGTAGATGTTCAAAACTGGCACAAAAACAACTAATTAGCAGCAGGTACTCTGTCCTTATTTCAGGCTACTCTCAATGGGAGCATCACCTCTCTCGCCTGCAGAAACTCTCAGCTGAATATGTGGAAAGCTCTTTTTCCTGTCAGGTGTTTACAGGTCTGTGTTGTGTCTGTGCTTTTGCCAGTTTCAGAGGTCCTGGTCCAAGCTCTTTGATGAGTATGTGTGTGTGTGTGGAAACAGGCCAAACGCACAAGAGAAGACAGTCCTAACAAAAACCCCAATTATACGTAGAGACACATAAAAATGCATGCATGTATATATAGAGGCAAATCCATATATACATGCACCTTTGGGCGAGGGAACTGGAGCCACATGAAAGCATTTATCTGCCTTTAGGCTCTAGGATAAAGAGAGAACAGTGGAATAGAGGGATGACAAGAGGAAAAAGAAGAAGATGTGATGACAGCTCATGACGAGTGAGTGCAGTGGTAAGGAAAGAGAGAGGCCAATGAGAAATCACAGGTGGATGAGAAATAAGCTGAAAGGAGAAGAGAAATGTTGTGATGAGAAAAGTGCCAGAGGGGAAGCAAAAATAAGTTATAGAAGGCAGCAAAAGAGCATCAATAATGTTAGTGATACAGTCTTTCCCAAGAAACCTGCTAATATATATGTTTTCTGTTTTTAAAACTTAATTTGCACTTTCATCTTCCTCAAGGGCAAAGACAAATTTTATTCTCTCCTATTTTGTTATATTCTTGTATTACAAAATATACACTAATACCAACTCTCCACACTCTTTCTCCAAAGGCTCGTCCTATTTCTTCAAGGGGAAGGAGTACTGGCGAGTGCCGAGCAGTGACATGGAGGTGGAGGCGGGATACCCCCGCCTCATCGCTAAAGACTGGCTGCTGTGCACCGAGATGCAGGCGGACTCTCCGGACACGGAGCTCAAAAACACGGAGACGAGAGTCAACGTGCACCATCACCCGGACCACGCCGAGAATGGATACGAGGTGTGTTCCTGCACCTCTGACACCGCCTCGCCTTTAGGCGCTCGCCCCTCCCCGTCTCCCCTGTGGCTGCTGCCACCTCTCTGGACGCTCTCGCTGGCCCTCCGCTCTGAACTGCTATGATGCCAAAGCATGGGACAAAGTTCTCAAGCTGGATGCAAAAAAACAGACTCTTTGGTGGAGGGCCAGTGGACACTCAGTCCAAATACAAACTGGAACATTTTGTTCATATAAATATCAATTGGTATGTTTTTGCTATTATTTTTGCTGTTATTTATTTCACATATCTTTTAATGGTCATCTAAAGCGCCTTGCAGTATGAGTAGTACATACAGTTATCATTTATCATACTAGGGTATATCTAGTAGGCATCAGTCCACTGACAATGACAATGCTAGTACTGTGCTTAACAAATGGAGTTACACTGAACCATAAGTTCTATCTCTTAGTTTCTTCTTGAATGGCTAAACTGTCTCATCTTTGTAAGGAAGCTAACTGAGTGGGGTCAGAAATATGGTCACAGGAAATACAACAGTATTCCAACAATTCCCAACATAACTAGTTTTTTTGTTTTCACAGAGTTTCCAGCAATAATGAATGGCATCCTGGGATGTAGGCGTGTCAGTGGGTAAATGAAATTCAGGGATGTAGATTCTCTACAGTTGATTGGTGTCCTGAGATATTAATAGGTAAACAGGTGAGTAGAAGAGGATTTTTACCACAAAGGAATAGTTTGACATTTTGGGAAACTAAATACACCAAGCCAGAGAGAAAATACTCCTGCTTGTTTGTGTTTCTTTAGATCAATTCCAATCGTCTTGGGCAGTGCGAAGCCCGGGATGCAGCGATGATGCCCCTGAAAAATAGATCGATGAGTTAGCGGAAGGAGAGGAGAATGCTTTCTGAAATAGGAGGTCAATGGTCGGCTTAATGTCAGAGCTACCACTTGAAGCCACTTAGTTTAGCTTAGCATCACTCAAAATGAGGAAACAGCTAAACTGGCTCTATCCATGGTAACAACCACTGAAGTGTGGGCAGAGCCAGGTAGCAGAGTGCTAGCTTAGCTTGGTAACCTCATACTATATGGTATCAATTTGAAGCTGCCCACAAATTCTCAGTGATAAACTGCTCTGCTCTTGCTATGGCATTGTCTTTCAGCGGGCAGAGCGGTGGCACCCACATAGGCAAACCCTTGGCATGGAGCACTGCTTGACATTGTCACAATGTCTCCTATTTCAACTTTGATCTTGGTTGCAGCTTCCCTTCAAAGCACATCCAGTGAAATACCAGCTGTATGTGACACATGCATGAACACCAAGATTTCACCAGGAGGAGTAATACATGGTGAAATGTCCGCAATCAGATCGGGGGTACCAGTTACCACTATTTTATGTAACTTTATGCTTCAACTTCACTACATTTTGAGGCAAATATTTTACTCTTTACTCCACTACTTTATGTGACAGCTTTAATTACTTTTCAGTTTGAGATTTAACATAAAATCATGATCAATTTAAAGTGAATGGAATTTCTTTTTAATTTAACCTCATACCAGTATATGAATTAGTTAAAATGAGCCCCATCTTTACAAAATTAAAACATTGCTCACATAAATGCATCAATACAAATAATCTAATAATACATATAGACACAGTCTGAATGGGGCCATTCTGCATAATGAGTACTTTTACTTTTGCTACTTTCAGTACATTTTCATGCTGATACTTTTGTATTTACTAGTGTAAGTTTTGAATGCAGGACTTGTGGAGTAATTTCACAGTGTGGTACTAATACTTTTTCCACCACTGCTTACGGCTTGCATAGTGCAAATTCTTTACCATCCGAAGACAACTCTCTGCAAAAAAATCCCTTAATGTCGAACTATTGCTTTAAATAGTGCCTAGCAAGTAGAACTTCCTGCCAGGCTGCTTACTGCCTCCGAGCTCTCTCCACCAGTTTGTGTAACTGTAGGTCGGTCACAGTAAGGTTCTGACCGTGGCTGAGGTTTGGCCCCACCAATCCCTCGAGAGAGAGAGACAGTATTTCAACCTGACAGGAAGCTGCCTTCAAGACTCAAACCCAGGGTAAAGAATGACACCTGCGCCATAGATACTGCAGTTAGACAGGTGAATGACACGGCGGCATGTATCTAGGCAGACAGGTGAAGAGTACCCTGAAATGTAGTGGAGACAGATAGTTAGCTTTACAGATGAATGGCCCCATGGGAAGTTGACAGGAAGACAAATGAATGGCATGCTGGGATGTCGACAGGTAGATGAATGGCTTCCAGGGCTGTAAGACAGGTGAATACCATCCAGAAAAGCTACATGAAGAAGGGGCAGCGATGCTGTGGAAGTACTTCCTGTAGGACAGAAAAGGTTCCTCAGCGTAGCTCCATTATCCTAGCTTAAATCCCTGACCTGTGCTCCCACTCTGTTTGAGGAACTGCTGCTCATGTATCTCATCATTTTCCAGAACAGAAGCATTCCCTGTCACCACCAGAGGCAGTATTGGTTTTTGTTGTATTTTGGTAATAAATATGGACAGATTGTGGTTCCATATTGTTTTGATGAGATTATAGATCACGCAGGGAGTTTTTTCCTCGCCGCTGGACGACTTCCTCCATCAATCCAATTCCTTCTGGTGACATCATGAAGCAGACCTCACAAGATAGCGACCGGATTTATTCTTGCTGATATATTTACCTACAATTTAAATATAGACACAGATATATTTGAGTTGAGATGTTCCATGGTTACTTCAAAACCAAGCGGGCTCTGTATATTTCAAGGTGTGTTTTCTATTGTAAAATATTTTTGTAGAAAAATAAAGGAATATGAATGACACTAATTTGTATGGAGACAGATTATTTAGAGTACTCAGTGTTGCGGCTGTGTGGGCGTGAATGTGTAATTATTTAGTGTCATTGAAAAGAAGCCCGGCCTTGAAGACAGATGAAGGTAACATGACAGCTTGCAGACACCAGCTGGGAGCTGCTCTCCGTCTCTCTGATGTTCTTGAGCATGTTTTCTCTTGTAATGGTCACTGCTGCTCGTCAGGAATGCAAACCACGTCACGTCAATCACACCACACTCTGAGCGGCTTTATGAGCAGATTTGCTGGCAGAGGATTATATAGTATATCCACACTTTTTAAAGGGAGCGAGGTGCATCATATCACCTGATTCAAAAAAACATTCAGCAGCTCCGATTCTCCTTCGTTGGATCAAAGTGAGCTGTCGGGGGTAAACAACTAAGATAAGTGCTTAAGAACACTGTGTTCAACAAGAAACACATGTCAGTGTCAAGACTTGAAAAACTAAAGTAATTAAATCACCAAAGAGGCTACAGATGACCTTAAGCACTACCAAACTTCATTCTGTTTTCAGTCTAAATAAGTTTTAAAAGCATCACCTTTTATTTCTGCTGCACGGAGCCTCGTGCCTGATTGTTTATTATTCTGTCAACAATTCTGTTTTCTATTCTGCAACCCGAGATTACATGTGCAATTGCTATTGTGTATTGTTGTACTCCTGTTAGGCGCTTTCAATATACTTTTTTTTTTTTAAATTCTGGTAATTTATTATCATGTTAGTTTAAAATGGATCCATTGTTATTCCCCCTGCATCTCCCTTTTGTCACGCCTTGCAGGCCGGGGTGTGACACCACTAAAAGCAGCAATTTTTCTTCCCTCCTCTTGACACACTCGAGTGGTGTTAATTAACTGGTGTGGCTCGGCGGCCACCGGGAGAGCACCTGCTCCCTGAGGGCAAATGCGGAGCGACGGGTCACTTTTCAGCAGTTTGTCCAACTGATCCTATTTGAGATGCAAATTGAGATTTGACCAAAACCAATCATACAAAAACTGTTTGTAGGTATTTAAGAGTTATTAATCAACAAAGCAAGATTAGCATTTTATCAGATTGTATTTTTTTTTTTTAATAGAGCTGTTAAGTTATTGCTTTTCTTAAAAATCTCATTTTTTATCAGCTGCCCCACATTCAATGAATATGATTAATACATCACAACCTGACTTGGTCTTGATTGGCACTGCTGTCGAACAGCTCTGAGATTTTCCAGCCAGGCAGGTTTGCATTATTAAAATGAAGACTTCTGTCTCCTGGGGCCCTGAACTGTGACTGTTTTGTGTTTGAGTGCCGACAGCAAAATCTTAAAGGGACAGCTCACCCCAAAATCAAAAAATATGTTTTAAAATATATTGTCCTATTGCATTACAACTCATTGTGTTACTGGTAAGTTTGACATCTGTCTGCCAAGACACCACAGACGTCAGACTGTTGTTGTTGAAACTTTTCCTCTTTCGTGGTTTTGTAATTAGATGAATCATCTACTTCAGTTATTGTATTTCCTCCAGATGTTAGCCGTAGCAGACCAAGCAGACCACTGTCTGTATGTGTTTGATTTATTTTTCTGTATTTTCTGCCAAAACCCAAACCTCATGATCAGAGCTGTATCACTTTGAGGCTTTTACCCAGATGTTCTTTCTACATTTTGTAATATTTGTATATTTTGTGTGTGTATTCATAAAATTCACCACCCAAAGCCAAGTGCTGTTTAGTTCCATCATATTTGACAGAGAGAAGACATCTCTACTGCCAAAATCTCCAACACTCCTCAACCTACAACAGAAAAATCTGTATTGATGAATTTATTTTAGATTCTGTGGTGAAGTGGTGGCTATCTCCCACAGTCCAAAAACATGCAGCTTAGATTTAATGGGTGACTCTAAATTGGCTGTAGGTGAAAACGAGAGTGTAAATGTTGGACCTGTGATAGTCTGGTGACCCGTCCTGGGTGTATCCCGTCTCTCGCTCAGTGTCAGCAGGGATTGGCTCCAGCCCCCTGCAGTCCGGGTTTGGATAAGCGGTTAAAGATAATGGATGGATAAAAGGATTTTTCTAGTGAACTCTCTCTTTAACTGACTATATTTCAAATACACACACAGAATATACAAAGAATATATTAGGCTTTTTACTTTTATCCTCGTAGATTTCATGAGATATGGATGAAAAATTTGCCGTAATCATCATGTGATACAATGAACATCTGGGTGGAATCCTCAAACTGATAGCGCTCTAATGATGAGGTTTGAGTTTTGGCAGAAAATACAGAATATGTAACAAAGACAGACAGATGTAAAAACACTTGGTCTGCTATGGCTAACATCTGGAGGAAATAATAACCGCAGACAAAGAAAAAGTTTCAACATTTCTTGTCCTTGGTGGATTGATGTCAAACTGACAAACTTACCAGCAGCACAAAAAGATGGAATACCATGGCAGAAGCCTGTGCAGAATTACTGACCTGTGCAGTCCTTTATTTAACAATGTTTATATGTAATTGCGTGTGTCCACGCACCAAAGTACCACTGTTCCCACGGTCCCTGCACTGAGGAGAAGTGATGCTGTCAAGAGCCCAGCTCTGAGTTGAAGCATGGCAGCGGGGTTGAGGGGAGGGTCCGCAGACGGAGCCGGTTCAAGCTTGCATAGCGAGAGAATCATTTGGCAGACTTGTCAGACGGGGCTCTGGCAGCCCTCTGCCGACACATTCCTCAAAAGGTCATATTGAATTTAACTGTTGCCCACACAAGCCGGGGTATTCAGCAGGAAGGAAGGCTGCACCCTATCATTTCTACTTAGTCCAAAGCCATAGCATCGCCTTCAATCTTGACATATGGTGTGACTAAGTGACAGTTGGACACAGGAAGGTTCACATTGATGGAGGATATATAGACTATTGCTGCAAAAATAGAAAAGCAATGTAGCTGCATGTCATGTGGGTACTCAAGCACAAATAAAAAATGCATGTACTCTATGTGTATGAGCTAGACTGTCAAAACATACTGTATATAATGATTTACTTCCATTTGTTTAACATAGTAATCGTACACCTATTGTCAGTAGGTTCATCATTATTCTACGGCAGTTACGATGAGGAGAGCAGAGAGGAGAGCTGGTGTTGATGTTGTTATGACACACGGGCAAAGTGAGCAACAGAATTTTAAAAAAGCTTTAACAAAGCTAAATGCAGGGCGGCTGATGAGAGCAGAGACTCTCCTGTCCGCGCTGGACTGTCAGTCTGGACTTTCTCCAGTGAATAGACTGACACGTTTTATCAGGTGAGGACTGTGAAATGCCCCAGAGGCTCTTAATCCGGTTGAGATAAAACACCAGCTCATGACTTTGTGAAGCCTACTGCTCTCATTTATTATCCAACCGGTAACAAGTCGAACGTGATTCATTAATGCATTCAAAACTAACAAGGTGTGTTGGCTTGCATGTAAACAATTCAGAGGTGTTAGCATGTAGATACTAGTTGTGCAAGTATATAATAATTAGCAGGTCCTACTGCATATGGAAAGTGTGTGGTTCCAGAGGGAGTTGGACGAAGTCTTATAAAGTCATATAAGTCAGTCACAGCTGTCAATCATGACATTACAGCATTAAATAGCATTTTATAGCATCAAAAAACAAATTAAAGGCAAACTTGTCCGAAAAATGAACACTTTAAAATATATCAGTGTGAGAAGAACCACCTACAATGACAGAAACCATCACATTTCCTTAGATTTTTTTTTTTTTTTGGCCAATGTCCAGTCTGCTAAAATGAAAGGGACAGGGTTTATTTATGGCTGCAGAGGGCCACCAGGGGGCGACCAAGTTTTTTTTTGTAAGGCTGTTTTTTTTTTTTGACAAGGAAGAACTTATTTTTTGTCAATCATCATAATTACAAACATGACTATAACTATACATTTACATACACAAACAATACAATGTCAAGTAAATCAAAAATAAAATAAAAGTTGGGTCTGCTAAGGTGTCGGAAAACATTTAAAAAGTCAATTTACAAGGATATAAAAAAAGCTCTGATTTTGCGACAACCATTTTTATCCTTTTTAAATGTCTATCATTAATGTTACAGGAGTGTAATTAAGAATAGTACCCGACGAGTGCTCAAAATGAATTCCTGTGATGTTAGTTAAAATATTTAACTTCCTCCTCTCCTAAAAAATGCTGTTGACCATGACCACAACCGTGGCTCAGAAACAGTAGCGCTAGATCCTTTCATCATCAAGTAGCAGGATACTGAAAGAGTCATCAGTTAGCTTCATAGTCATTTACAATAGAGTGCTGCTGAAATAAGTTGAAAGGGTTATTGGTAAGATAACTCAAATACAGTCTTGAAGAAATGTTGTTGAAGTTATTATTGTAGGTGTAGGGTTAGGGCGAGTTTGTAGCCTCACGTTAGCTTTTTACCTCAAGCGATTGCATTTACACTTCAAAAATAATAAAAGTGGTATTCATTTGTGAAGATTATATTGAGAAAAAAAAACCCTGTAGCATAAGTGTCATGGAGTTTTGTATGCACAGAGCTTATTTTCTGCAACAATCCAAAATCCAATTCTGAAAACATTTTTCAGGGTGTTCCTTCTCTCGTACTGTAAAATGTTACCGGTCTGTGATGTGGCACAACTGTCAATCAAGACTGACTTGCATTAAACAACTTGTGTGGGCATCGAGCTACTTGATGCTTTAGAAAAGCTTTATATCCACTCTATGAATACCAAAGTCTCCCCTGAGTCCAAGGCTCCCTCAGTTGTAATAGAGTGTATTGAATTTCCCTCAGCTCCTCAGTTTAATTATCTGGCATGACCTATTGGCGGGGATCACACGCTTGAGCATAGCAATGCAGTATGCAGACAAAACTATTATGCTGATCAAGTCTTAAAAGTTCATTTCAGTGCGGAGATGGGTTTGAAAAAGCAGTGACCTTCATGGCAAGGATTTGTAGCTATCCATCTACATGAAAACGTTGGCCACCATCCAGATGTGCAACTTTTTCACCAAGTGGATAGTACAAGGCTTGATGTTAGGCCGAACAGATGAGCAGGGCACAGTGCCACATCACTTGATATGAGCTAAATGGAAAGGAGTGGTCTATGAGGAGGCAGCTGCCCTCTTGCCTTCCGTCAAGGAGATAGAAGAAGAAGTTCCTCATAAAAAGTATGTCACTCAGAGTGGTTTACAGTGAAAAGAAATAAGAAAACATGGCTCTGAAAAATAGTATGTTGTTTATTTTAAAAGAATACGTGTTTGCACAATCGTTATTTTTTAAATTTTGTCTTGGTTTGCCATTAAAGAGAAAAGTATATCGGCATTAAGTCCCCATATAGAGTACCAGTTTCTATATGATAATGTCCCCACAAAGCACACACACAAACACAATGGACCATTTCAACATTGACTCCAAATATGGAATCAATTAAAAAACACTGCAAAATATGATACATTTAAGATGAATGAGACAAGAAGTCATTTAATGTTGGTTGGGCTTTTGTAAGTGAAAAATATCATTAAAAAGTCTATTAAGGCAAACATGATGACATGACTTTGTAAGCCTGGGTGCTTCCATTTGCATAGTTGTCCTTGAGTGATCATTAGTATGGCCAAACATGGCTAAAATGCATAACAGTGCATCCTGGTCCTGACAAAACAGGTCGTTATGACCTTGCATGGACATGATGAGTTGTGATACTTCAGTGTGTGTGTCTGTGTGTGTTTTAGTAGTACGTGTGTGTTAGTGAGCGTGGATGTCAGTCTAATCACAGATACAGAGAATGTGGGTAGTGTGGTATATGTTGTGTGTTATGATATTCAATTTAAAGGTCTAATATTTTCAAAATAAATCAACATTTATTGTTTTTAAAAAATGGTTACAGATGCTCTGTCCACCTCCCTTTACAAGTGTGAACCTTTGAAAGTTTAAGATTAATATGACTGGCAGCCTTTATTTTGCAACGTTTTCTATAAATATCCCATTAATATCATTATTGTGAATTGTTTTGGCCAAGACAATGTATCGGAAATCTGATTTTGTTAGAGCTCCGAGTTGAAGACCCCAAAATGTAACCAATCAGTGTAGAGCATTTTTCAGGAGGGGCACCTAAAGTGTGAGACAAGTATATTCAGAAAGACGTGAAAAATATTTTTTATTTATCTATTTTCTTTTTTTAATTAGAGCATGTACACATGCTCTTATGGAAAACCAAAATATATGAATGACTTTGAACCTGAAAAATGCATATATGTCCCCTTTAGAATGTAATTTAACTTGCATAAAATATTCATGCAGAATGCAAATAGATTGGGTCACTGCTGGCTGTGGAGTCTCTTCACTAACTACTAGAGCAAATACCTAAAGGCCATTCCACCAACTGTCGCCAGCAGAGACCTAATTTGGGCCGGGAAGAACCAATCAATCATTCTGAGTGAGCCACGGAGCAGAGCTAAAATATTAAAATCCAGAGCAAACCCCTGCAGAGAGGACACCTGTGATGGTGGCTGGTGGGCTGCTTACAGCAAAACACACCAACTGCCCTGTTTAGTCAAACTTTCAGACACAGCAAAACACACTGAAGAGTAATGGAGAGAAAACTCTATAAACATGTTTTATATACATGAACACATCACAGCATCAGTTGTCAGCAGTGCATCATTATGCAGACCTGCACAGCTCTGTGGATGTAGTCTTGGCTCGGGAAAACCACTATGACTAATTCATGACAGCATGCACTAGTACTGTTGGACAGTATACTGCAGCAGTATTATACAATACCTGGCTGTCATTTCACTTGATATCAGCTAAGATACAATAGCTCTTTCATTCAGAGTGCCAGCGAGAGCGGGCTGAGAGTGGGATGTTTCAAGGTGATTTTATTAGTCCTCCCACTGTGTGTCAAAAGTCATCTTCCTTTTCAATAATACATATCTGACAATATCGTAGGAATGTTTCCATTGCAGCTGAAGATGTTTTTTTAAACAAACTTTATTCTAAAGGCACTGTCACTGATTACATGACATTTCCAAAGAACATTGTCAAAGATTATTCCATGTTTAAGAAAAGTTAACATCCGAAAGAAATATCCATGACATTTATTTTCCAAGCAAAACATAAAAACAGTGAACGTGATCACAGCACTTTAGACATGCACTCTTCTGCAGTCCTCTACCGCCCCCCTCTGGTACTTCAATGAACAGAAAGAGTCTCAAATGCTTATCTATGCTATATAAATGACTTAAATGGGGCCACAGATGGCAGAAATGTTGCTTCAGTGGTTGCTTCAGTGGTTGCTTCAGTGGTAAAAGGCTGTGTATAAAAAGGAAGGAGAATTTCCCTGTTCTTCATTTTATTTATTTATTCATTTTCCAAATGTGTGTTTATTTGTACTTTTATTTATTTAGCTATTTTCCTACAAAAATATTATCTAAATTATGTTGGTGTCTGTCTATTTGTCTTTCTATTGTAGAAAAACAATAAATCTATTGCTGTAAAAGACCAAAAAAAAGTTAATCTATTACCTCCTGCACATATAAACTTGTTACAAGGATGTGTTACATACAGCTTTGCTTGCGCCATACCTCAATGTGATACAGCTGGAATTTTGTGATATAAATTCATATCATGACTTAAATGAAGGTTTATCATCTGAACCTGACTGAGGAAAGAGTTTCCTCTCAAGGACAAACTGAATTTTCCCACAGTGAGATAAATACAGTCTTATCTTATCCCAACTGAAATAATTAAGTCAGCTGTTTACATGTTAACAAAAATAACTTTGGAGAGACTCATACGACTTATGGTATGTTCTGGTTTTATAACTGGATTGATTAAAGTGGGTGGTCTTAGTTGTTTATATTACATACAGTGTTGTTACAGGCAGTAAATAAGTGATTTATTATTTAAAAAAATCACTTTTGCTATGCTTTTTCCAAACCATCTTACACTTTTGCTGACATCATAAATGAGAGAGAGAGAGCAGAAATCCGAAGAAGGTCAATTTGTCTCCCAATAATACAAAGTGGAAGTAAAAGATTGGAATAAAATAAAAGCAGACATCTTGATATGTCATCTTTAAAGACACAGTCACACTTTAAGTATCTATTTCCATCCTGGCCCATTTACACTGAAAAAAAACTGATGGTCTGTTTTTCCATGACTGGCCTTGGTGTGTTTTTACAGATTATAGTGATCCCATCTTTTTAGTTATTTAGACACTGTCCTCCATGTGGGCCTGGATGTCTCTCCCCTGCCCCACTTTGAAAGGCCTCTATTTTTCTGTCACCATTCAGTGTTCACCCAGACGTCCTCCAGCCTTCAAAGAGCCCTTGAAAACTTTCCTGCTCTGAGGGATTAATAGTTGATTAAATGGTTGTTATGCAGCTTACATAAGGCTGGGCACAAATTAAATATAGTTCATGCATAATGTAAGTGTTGGTTACTGGCTATCTTCACATGAAAGTCAGATCTGTGTCATTTTCTTTCCATTTTTTAATAGATGTACTTCCTCCCTTTTCCCCTCTTCTCTTTTGTATTCTACTGTCACCTGGTGTTGGAAACGTCCACTGTCCACAGTGATGACAACGATGATCATAATGATTATGATGATGATTATAGTCCACCTATCCACCTAGTGATGAGTTAAGTAATCGTACATTGTGAGACACCACTCGCACAAACTCCAGCCTCAGTTTGCTGTTACTCCCTCTTGTTTTAAAAGTGATTGTGGACAAATTCCACATTCTACAAATTGTTATTTTGTCTCATTACAGGTTATACCTAGAAAACTTTGCTATTCAAAAAAATGTGTCTAAAACACATAAAAAGTGTTGCTGTAGTATTTTATGTATATGTTTTTTTAAAATTATTATTTCAATACACATATTTATTATAAAATTGTGATAGAATTCTGAGGGCATCACCATGAGTGAACTGAATATTTCTCGATTACTGCAATATAGCTAATGGGCTTTTCATTTTTACATTTTTCTTAATTTCTCCCCCACATTACTCTCAAATACACAAATACACACATGGCCATAAATGTGTGTAGCCTATACTGACCTAGATCTAAAGTTGTAAACATCCACTATTAAGATGCAGTTTCTCATTTTCAAGTCTCAACCAAACTAGTTTAACCACTTAAAGAGTTATGTGTAAACACTTTTTTATTACAATAAATGTACATATTACCACAGGCATTTACACAACACAATATAGGACAGGACAACAAATATATACTTGATATATGGAGATAATATATAGTAAATATAAATAACTAATCTAAGGAAGTTGAAAATTATTATTATTGTTATGATTATT
This sequence comes from Serranus cabrilla, assembly GCA_903364295.1. NCBI lineage: Eukaryota > Metazoa > Chordata > Actinopteri > Perciformes > Serranidae > Serranus > Serranus cabrilla. The sequence continues at coordinate 47,442 of CAFUXE010000823.1, read as the reverse complement.
ATTATCATACTACTTATACTCCAACAACTTCTAATAATAATAATAATAATAATAATAATAATAATAATAATAATAATAATAAATAAATAAAAAGGAATCAGCAATTAATTTGTTTCTGTAGTATTCATACATGTTGCTTTTAGATTGTTTGTAAGAGCAAGAGAGTATAGTATTGAATTTAACTTTAATTTTAAAAAGAGAGAAAATGGGTTAAAAGAATTATGGAAAAAATTATTTAATCATAAAAATGTTTTCCTTATTTAAAAAAGTTAGATAGTTTGATAATAGTTTTGGTAATTTCTTACTAAAATTATAATATCATAGTAACAAACTACATCTTTAAGACTAAAACAGTGAGTAACATTAATTGTATTGATAACAGGAGGCCAAACCAAACACTTATTTATGACCGAGGACCCTGGCAGTCTGACGTCAAACCTACAGCTGTAGTTGATTTGCGCATGCGCTTTGTTGCAGAGGCTAGACGCCGTCTGCTTTGTTGGGACCATCGATGCTACGACTTTCGGCGAGTCAGCTGCGAATTACAGGAGCGAAAGGGGAATATTTACAGTCTTTTGTGGTTATTAGTCATCGTTAGCTTGTATTAAGCCCACAGCCTGCGCTTTTGTCGCCGTTTGTACGCTTCAGACGACAGACGCGAGGAGCCCTTGTATATAAACAAAACGCAGGGAGCTGCTTTTTAAGGTGGCACGCCAGAGACCGCTGCAAACAACAAGACTCGTCTGTTTCTCGTCTGTTAAGTTAGCTAACTTCGTGTTGGTCGACTTGTCAGTGATGGAAATCACCATACAGCTTTGTTAGGAGTTAAACTCCAAGACGTGTGCGTGCGAACATGAGAGAAGAGGACAGTTTGTTGTCAGGAAGGCAGCTCATGGCAAGTGGAAGAGGGGGTGAACATCCCAGCTGCTGCCCCGACTTGACGGAGGAGAAAGGAGCACTTGCTTGCAAGAAGGGTGACTTGAGGCCTCCTGGTCAGTTGTCCGCTTCCAAGTAGTACAAAATCAGACTTTGGTACAATATGGAGACGGTGGGGAAATTTGAGTTCAGTCGGAAGGACCTGATAGGACATGGCGCATTTGCCGTCGTCTTTAAAGGCAGACACCGAGAGGTGAGTGTTTACCTTATCTGCTATTTAATTTACTTCTCATAACTACTATAAAATACGATTATTACAAAAATTGACGAAATGAAAGGTCGCTTGAATGGTTTGTTTGTATTGTTAGGCTTGAGTCGCATTTCATCGGCCATCGGTGTATTTGTTTTCATTGTACGGCCTTAAGAGGCCTGGGAACATGAACAGGATGTTCCTAAAATAACAGGCAGTTAAAGGATAAAATGCTGAAATACTTTTTAAATGCATGCGACAGCTTTTCTTAATGCATGGATAGTCACTTTGTGGGAGTCTTTATTTTTCGGCTGGCTCGGCAGATGATGGACGTCCATAATCCTGGTGAATTTAAATGTAGAGCAGCAGACATGTATTGTTTCCATTAGAAACTCCTTACTGAAAGCATCAATGAACATGTTAAAACATGTCCTACGCCTGGAAGGAAATAATATACAATGGTTTTGCCATAAAATGACTACATATATATCACATCTGCTGAGACAAATAATATACAGAGGCCCTAGGTTTATTATTAGGGGTAAATGTAGGCCTGTAGCATCTTTGTTGCCCTATTAGACACATCAATTTCATCAATAATAGAGGATATTGGCATCTTATAACACATACTGCAATGCAAATGTAATATGATGCACTGAAATATCCTTTAAAGTCAGGTAATAAACTTACAAAAAAATTGCATTACATTGTAGGGAGTTAAATATGTAAAAGAGACACTAACTGACTACAAAACTACAGTAACCAGAGCTTCTTGCTGATTACAGTATCTGCAGTTGATAAGTAATCAGTAACAGATTATGCAAGGAAAAGGAAAACCTTATTAAAAGCATCAAGGGGGAGGCTTGTAGACCATTAGTAACTATTATGAATGTGCTGGCTTCTGTTTCATTTCATATTGTAAATGGAACTAAATTGCTGTACCAACAACTAGACACTTCCTGCAGTGCAAAGACAGTAGTTCTTCACATACCGTACAAAGGTGCAGTGTAGGATATGCCTTTGTTCTATCCACCCCCCAAAAAGAGTTTGCATATTTCGTTTTAGAAACATGACTGGGAGGTGGCAGTGAAGTGCATCAACAAGAAGAACTTGGCCAAATCCCAGACATTGTTGGGGAAGGAGATCAAAATTCTCAAGGTAAGTCAAAAGCTCCCAAAGTACTCTTTTTTCCCCAAAAGTTTGTTTCCGGTAATCAAACTATTATATATATTTATCAGAACACATATATAGTAATGTTATAATCAAGCATTTGTATGTTTTGAGACCAAATAAGGTAAAAACAACACTTTCTGTCCATACCAGCAGAATTTCTCTGCTCTTTTTTCTATCAAATGTGTCACCTTGATATTTCAAATTCTCATTTAGTGTTTATAAGATCATTTGGCTAGTGGTGTGGTAATAAAAGATGTTGCTGTAGTTGGCATTTCAGTATCTGGAGCTGGAAAGATGCCATATGTTTGAGTGAAATATGTGCAACATTTATGCAAACACGAACCTGTAGAACATGGAAGTGTCATAGTGAAAGTAAATGTAGTTAAGTTTCCTGTATTGGAGCAAGAAATAAAAATATGTATACAACAACTAAATGTCTGTTTTCTCTGTCATTTCTTCAGGAGCTGAAGCATGAGAACATTGTTGCATTACTGGACTTTCAGGTATGTAATAGTACACACACATGGTATTTAGATTATGTAAGAGACAGGCTGACTGCACGGTCAATGTCAAGGCCTCTGTTTACATACACAGCTATCACACCTCTTATTGGCCCAGTTTCCCCATAGGCCCAGGCTCACTAAAATAGAGCAGATGGGTTGTTGGATGTGTCTGTTCCACATGACCCACTTCTGTTCCATGCAGCTTTAACAATTTTGTTTTCCCTTCTTGTTAAGTGAGGCTTGCTCCATTTGTTTGTTCTAAAATAGTGTTTATCTTGTTCAGGCATGTTTTCTTGTGCTCTTCCATGTTAAGAGTATCCTTGTAAAGTTCCAGTAAATACTTCTGCCTTTGTGTTGTGTTGAGCCCAGTCATCTCTGGTGTTCAGGGTGTTTACACTCTGTCTGCAGTCACATGGCCACTTCCTGCCGGTCTATGTGATTGAGGCTTTCTGGGAAGTGTAGTGTCTTAACTTTTCACTTGCCTTACGTATATCTGCTCATTACAAGAGACAACCTGTTCATGTGATGTGCAGATAGAGGGACCTTGAGAAACTTGTGTGGCAAAGAGTGTCAGACTTTCCAAGGGAAGTAAAGCTCAGGAATTTTGGAATTTTTGCACAATTTCAATTGAAAAAGCATACCTTTAAATAATGCCTATTTACTGTGTGCTGCATTCAGCAGAAGCACTCTATCATCACGTGTAAAAATAATTTGCCTGCAATCCATTAAATAGGTATTCAGCAAAATTACAACCCTCTGCATGCACAGTGCATTTTCCCATCACATTTGCAACCCACATTACTGCCAACAGTGCTGCACAGTCTGAGCCAAAGGTCTACATGCTTTCAGGAAAGTTTCAGTTATAGTACTTGAGTAAACATACTTTATATGATGTTTTAGTTGACCAGCAGATAATAGACTAAATCTAAGTTAGTCACAGCTTACAACTTAACACCTTCTGCTAGTTTTTGCTAGTCGTTACAGTTTATGATGAAGCTAGATTGAGCATACAAAATGAAGAGTTTAAATATATCTACTTCCATTCATTCTTTATCAAAAACATTTCTTTTTAAAATGAGTTGTTCAATTCAAACCCTAAGTTTGCACATAGCCATTGGCTCAATTTTCCTGTTACCTAAACTTGGTAGCAACTGTAGCTAATTCACCACATTTCACACTGTTAATCATTCATGGATTTGTCTGGCAAATGAATGTATTATGTCTACTTATGATATGATTAAAAATTCACTTTCTATCTGCATATGGCACGGTAAGTTCTGCCTGAGCAAGCATCCCCTCTATTTCCATTTTATTTCCTGTTCTTTCCCATTAAATCCCAAGTTATTTTCCACTTTGAATATTCCTAGAATTTACAGCCCTGGTTTTAACCTCTTAGCTCAAAGCCACACTAGACAGATGTTGCCTTGTGAGTTGCAGTAATGTTCTTGCTTGTAGCCTAGAAACCAGACTGAAGCTCACTGTGACAACACCTGCCACATAATTTAGACAGTATGACACCCTGCCCCAACACAAACACTCATTTTAACTCACCAGGTGCTTCTCTTGTCTTTTTGTTGAATGGCCAACACTGCCATCTGGTTAAAACATCTCATGTGCAGATTGTATTTATTTTAACATCTGACAAGACAACAACATTGCACAATAGTGTGTGTTGTGGAGCTTGTTGCAGGAATGTTGACATACATCCTGTGACATAACTGTGTCTCTTGTCTTAAATTGAGAAGAAACATTGGTCTCACTGTGCTCATAGTTTTTATGCATTGCTGAGATATTATACTTTTTTTAAAGCATATTTTGTAGACTTCCTTCCTTGACATGGGGACTTGTTTTATTGATTTGAGTTGACCTTTCTTCCTCTACCCTTATCATTTTTGTCACAGGCCTTAGTCATCATGAAAAAAAGATTACAAAAAAGCTATGACCAGTGATGCATGTACCCATATGCTGAGCACTGCTATCGCTGCTCATACACACCCAAGCACAGTCACTTTATTGCATGGATGACACTCAGGAATTTAACTATTCTTCACCAGTAGCTTTAAAATGATAAATTCCAACCAGTAATAAAGACTTTGCTCGTGCAGAACTCAAAAATATTCCCCACTCTTATCTGTATACTGACTCGCAGTGGCAGTCTCTGTGCATTGAGGATAGCCCGAGCTGGGCTCTAAGATTACAGGTTTGTTGTTGCAAAGCAGACAGTGTAGATGTTCTCAGTGGGGGGATCATCCAGCTATCTAATTGGGTCAGGAAGAAACTTAAACCAAACCAAACACTGGACACCAGAGAAATGCATTCACTTTGCTTTTCACATTACATCTGATTGTATTATACAAAGTGACTTCAAAATAAGCTACTTTTCTCTTGTATCATTGTAAATTGTAAGATGCATTTGACATTTTATAGACCAAATGATTTATTAGTGAAGTAATTGCCATATTATACGATTGACCACAGATAGTACATACGTCTCATGTCGTGAAACAGCCATGACATTATCTTTAACCCAACACTCAACGAATCCTCTCATTACAGCCCGACATCTGCACTTTGTCAATTGTACGGGAGCGCCATTCACTTCTAGTGAATAGAAAATCTTTTGGTCAGTATTGATGGTTGCTTGCCTATTGACCTATTGATAAAAATGTCAGATTTGTTGATGTCCTGTGTCGGCCCTGTGGGTCCTGTGTGATGTCCTCATTGAGGAAACTCCAGGTTGTGTAACAGGAAATAGTTTCCACGACAAAAGTGACTTGGTTTTCTTGGTATTTTAAAACAATTCATAGCATGAGATGAAGATAAGCTGTCAGCACAATGCCAAAGCATTTATCTAACACAAGTGTGGTGCTGCAGTACTACACGTCTGTTAGAGAGACAGCCGGTAGAAACCAGATGGTTGTCTCCCTGACTGAAACTGACTGGCTCGCTGGCTGGTTGGTTGCCATCCAGCTTCAATAAAGCCAAAGACAACCGATTTCAAAAGGCCTGACTCAGCTGAACTACAGAAAACAGTCTGGCCCTCTGACTGGTGGATTCAACAAGATACCGAGAGGAGGTCAAAGTGAAAGACTGCAGTCATCTGTTGCCATGTGATAAGAGAGCTTTTTCAAGCAGGCAGCTCCATGTTTTCCTTTTCACTTCTTGTGCCTCAGACAGGTTGTCTGAGTGAGACGATGGTCAAGGAAAACAGATAACACGTTGGAAAAGTTGTTGGAACTTTGAATCTCCCAAATGTGCAATGTAATCCAAGTTTTTAGTAAATTTAATCTTTGTTCTTGTCTGTGTTGTTGTCGGGAGCTCATGAGTTAAAAGTTTTCAACAGTTGACTGCTTCTCACCGTTTCTCACTGTGACTCGTGATTTACCCATTGTTCTATAATGCTGTTGACAGCAGAGTCGAGCATCTAATTCACTAATTGTATTTGGCTCAGTATTAAAGTAGCAGAGCATATTGTTTTCAGAATTTCTCACACATGCCAGGCATGCTTTTACTTTTGGATTAGAGGTTATTCAAAGCTATGGAAGATTAACAGTAATGATGTTTATGTATTTGCTCTTTCTCTCTTTCTTTCCTTTATCCTGTGTTTCTTTCTCAGTTAGTCCTCATTTTTTCTTTTAGACATATTTTCCAATCTGATTCAACTAATTTTCTCGAACCTGATTACTGAGCACAAGTGCCACCTGTTCCTTCCTTTGTCTGTCACTGACATGTTTGTTTACCCCCACTCTTATCTCTTCTCTCTTTAGGAAACTGCCAGCTCAGTGTACCTGGTAATGGAGGTAAGCTTGCTGTGATGGTTGGCTTTGTTTGCCCAGCGCTGTATTGTCTCAGCCTTTGCAGGCAGCTTTGACAGGGCCTGGGCTATAATTAGCTGTGTCCTCAGGCATCAAGGGGGAGTAAATGGACGCCAGTCAGCATTCAAATGCTGCTGGGTTTTTCCTCTGGTTTAATACTGTTTCCCTGATGAAAAGCCAAAGGTAGAAGTGTGTGAAACTTTTAACTAGTACTTACATTCTGAATACTTTGGCCTCTGGACCAAAGGTTTTTTTCTCTGTTTTGGTCTTCATCAGGGAACCAGGAAACAACACAGACCTCTGATATTATAGGTGATATTTAATATGAGTGCTTTAAGGCTTCATACATATTGATCATTCCTGCAGGGTATGGTGGTGAAAGCCTGTCATGCAAGTTTTTCTTGTTCTGACAGCATAATTACCCAGTCCAGAATGTTTAAGTGCATGTATCATGCTATTTGTATTGATTTTTCCCAGCCTGGTTGTTCTGTTAATGTGTATTGTCAAGTTACCTGGGATACAGTGCTGACATATTTACCAGCCAAGTAGAAAAGTTTGCTTCAATGTAGGGCTGGATGATGGCAATTTTAGCTGCCAACAATTATAAAAACAAGATCATTGAGATAAAAGGATTATTGTGCTGTGTTGTTTCACAGTAATGCTCTGTTTTGGCCCTGTGTTATAAATTAATTCAGTGTAGCCTGTATTTTATAGTGACCCACTTTCAAGTTTTCCAGTTACTGACTGGAATATGTTGAATATTACAGAAAATTACAGTTTATGATTTATTTATTTATTTATAATGATTGATTTTTCTGAAAAATTGAACATAGCATTTTTTTCTGAAAAGCCAATGTTAATAAAAGTGTTTTTCAAGTACAATAAATACATGAAGTTTCCCAAATCAAAGATTGTAAAATAATCATGATCTCAGTATTGACCAAAATGAGTTTCCTAAACATAAGAGTCAACATGCTAAAATGGTCAGCATTGCTCACCAAACTCATGAACTGCTGGAAATTCAGAAAATGTTTTGAACATATCAAAATATTGATTGGTTTATTTTTGTTCCTATATGCATTCCCTTTATCTTTCAGTTGTTGGGTCCACATAAAGTAGTAAAACATCTAATAAACATCCCACAGTATCCGTAAAAAGACTGAACTGTGTAATTTGGTATAAAGTGTGTCTGTTTCAAGGATATCCACGAGGATTTCCATGATCACGATGACAATGTCCAAGTTGTTTAGAGTGTTTTGAAACTGTGTTGTTGGAAGAGAAAAAAAAAACTGAATGTCACATGATATAAAAAAAAGAATTTAAGCTGATAGTTTCATGTCTGACAGAGGCAGAACACAGATGTAAAGTAGTTTTAAAGGAACAGCAGTTAATTCTCATTCCATGCATTATTGTCTTGATTGTTTCATGCTTATCTCTGTGTCTTAGAAGAGGAAATGACTTGTGAGGCAGCCTTTCAGAGCCTCACCTTTCAAAGCTTACCTCGCCCTTTCCTGGCTTCATTCATATTGATGCTGGGAATGAGAGCGAGGGTATAAATCTGTAAACACATCACTCTTCAGCAAATCACTGCTCTGATCTCTTTTGCTTTCTAGCCCCTACAGAGACTGATGCCAGACACTCATTCGCTATAGTTACACATCAGCCCTCCATGTTAACTGTGTTTCCTAATGAGACTCTTTTTCATCTCCCTGCCTTTCATTTCCTCTCTCCCCCTTCCTGCCTCTCTTTCCAATCCCAGTACTGCAACGGGGGCGACCTTGCTGACTACTTACACTGTAAGTGCAACAATTCATCTACTAAAAGCTCCAGGTGCTGCTCAGTAGAAAAATCAATCGAATTGATGGGTGGAATGTCATCTTTGTAGCTTGATGACAAGAAAGTGAGAGTCCTTGTTCTTTGATGAACAGCCTGTGAATACCGTCTCTCTACTGTCTAAAAGCCAAGATCATAAATCATAACACTTACAATGTCCGACAGTAGCATTATCTTAATCTTCTTGAATGAAAAAGCTACAACCAATCAATAAAGGCATTAAAATCAAAATGTAGCAAACATTCTTGGAACTCCAACTTAAGACATCAAGTAGCAGAAGAGGAAAGCTTATTTTTCAGCTCTGTTCGAGCTGTCAAGATGAGTGAAACAGTGCAAATAAAAGGAAAGAACTTTACAGTAAAATATACGCCCTAGGGCAGACATTCAGGTCACAACTCTTTTTTTAAGCTTCCTGTATGACCGCAGGAACCTGCCCTTTTTTATCTGTGGCCCTGAAGACACAGACAGATTGGGTGTTTAAGTAACACCTTCAGGAACGTTTGAGTACACAAGGCTTAAAATAGACTTTGACATGCAGTGCAATAAAACCACAGAGAAGCTTCTCTGCTGCATTGTTCAGGTTTCACTCATAATGTCGTTGACACATTAGTGCAGCTCACCAGCCTTCGAGTCAACACTATGTTAACAAATTGGGAGAATCATGCCGTTAAAATAAGGTTTACAGTTCTCATCAAGTTTTTCCACGTCTCATATTGCAGGGCTCTCAGTAGCCAGTGCACTCAACTGGTCTGAGGTGGGCCTTTGTCAGTTGGTGTGGGCAGGGTGGGAAATAACACATCAGCCTCAAGGCGTTCGCAGATTATTGCTCTAGCTTCTAATTTGCTCTGCCAGGTACCCAGAGTCCAAATAGAGAACCTCTTCCAGTAAATATCTTTGCCTGCCTGGTGTTTTTTTGGATCCACTGCCCACTGTGGTGAATGAACAAAATCTTTTTCCTGGCTCAAGTCTAGCCTGAGTCTGGCTTTAAAGATCTGTTGGAAGAAAGGTGGAGCCAGAGAGAAACTCAAGACCAGGGAGGGACTCTGACATAGAACCATACTGTACCACCGTGAGGTGAGGGAGATGATTGGTGGGAGGGAATAGACAGGGATCAGGAGATGGCAGTGGGGTGATGTGAGGGAACAGAGAGGAAAAATGCATCTTACAGATATTTTTAGATGCTGTAAAAATGAGATCATGTCGGAGAACATAACCCGACTCCAAGATTTGTTAGGAAATCTGGTATGATTTGCATAGATTAGAAAATCTAGGTCATCCAGTTCCTATCTACTATACTCCCACCTTGTGTCCTACATCAGTATTATCATGTTGTACATCCTGTATACTAAAGTTAACTTAACCGTGTTTCTGTGCAGCTAAAGGCACGCTGAGTGAGGACACTATCCGGGTTTTCCTGCAGCAGATTGCAGGGGCCATGAGGGTCCTACAGGGTAAAGGCATAATCCACAGGGACCTCAAGCCCCAGAACATTCTGCTCTCCTACCCACCAGGACGCAAGTCGCACTCCAACAACACCTGCATCAAGATCGGTAGGTGCACAGGTTTGAGTGTGCAAACGTCTGCATGTGGCATGTGACCATATTTTGCAGCAAATCCTGCTATTAAAACTATTTTAATTAGTAGCAGTGCTTGGTATTTAGTATCTATTGATTAATATAGGAAAAAGTATTTAAAGACGGTCAGAAAAAAGTTTAGATAAGTTTAATGACAATAAGATATAATATTGACACCTTCCTAAAATAATGGCCTATGTCATCATATATTCAATATTTGGTTCAGTTGTTGTGTTTTCTGAAAAAAATGACATGAGCCATTATTTTAAGAGTGTGTCGATTTTCATTCTTTGAACCATCTAGAACCATCTACAGGAGCAGGATAGTAATAGAATTGTGTGAAGCACCTCGTGGAAATCCCAGTGGTGTAATCAAGCTCTTTACAGACAGTTTTATTACAACAGGACCCAATAATGATTTCCCGAAGGTCATTGATTCCAGCAAGATTAAAAATCTTCACTGGTTAGAGGAAACTCATGAGGGTATACATAGAATTTCACCCACCCTCTCTGATAAAACGCTGTTGAATAAAAACATATCCACAGATAACAGCGTGTCTCATCAGTTTCCAGTCAGGCTGATTTGAACATAAACAATGACACTGGTTAGACAACAAGTAATCACCATGATGAAAAGTGTCATGACCAAGTACAGCGAGGGAGTGTGTGTGTGTGATGCTCAGCTGTTTGAAAACTCTGCTAATCCTTAAACCCCATTTATTCTGCTCCTCTGGAGAGAATAGATTGCCTTGTGGGAGTGAAGTCTGACTCTCCCAGTCACTGCAGAATGTTATTATCCTCACTGCTCTGGGAAAACTTGCACAGTCACACTAACAAACACACTGTTCACACACATTGTACCTACATACTGTAAGTGCAGGTACTGACACACTAGCACATTCAGGCTGGTAAGGAGATTACTGAAAAATGGCTCTGTTGACTGATTAAATATGCTGTGTGCTCAAGGATATTAAGTGTCGCTTGTAGAAGTGGTGTTTTAAAATTTCATATTACTAATATAATGAGCTGCACAGAAATTGTTTGCACTGTTTTTATCATCTATTTGCTCTACTGTAGAGAAAAGTCAACAGTGATTTTTGATTGAAGGGTTTTATTTGGCCGTTACTCCCCAGTAGGTAGAAATCCAGTGTGATAATGCTGCTTTGTCATCACACCAGTAATCACAGTGAAGAAAGTGAAGATCTCCCTCTCAGCTATTATTGCTATTATAATGTATAGTTTATTGGTTTTAAAAATAGATAGACCGTTGAGCTGGGAACTTGCATCAGACCAAAATGAATTTTTAAGAGCACTATGGATTTCTTTTCTGCAACCATCTGCAGTTTTCCTTTGGGAAGTTTTTC
>CAFUXE010000823.1:0-32959 GCA_903364295.1 Serranus cabrilla | reverse complement strand
TTTTTTTTCATGAGATCTCTGAATGTCAAGTGCAGCTGTGCATAGCCATGGCCTGTCTCCAGCTCTATAGGATTACTGCTGAAGTATTTGAAGTCATGTTTTATTTATTCTTCATAGACTGGAGCTCTGCTCTATCCAGGCATTCTTTAAGTCCCTGCTCTTAATATTTTTCCAGCGGGTGAGCTGACATGTGAGAGTAAAGTGCTGCCGGACAGCCTGATGAACAGTGGGTAAGACCGAAGTTTTGTTTATTCCTAGATTCCCATCACCTGTATTATTAATATTAGCTGTCTGACAGTGTTGCATAATACAGCTGGTAAAGGAGGATAATTAAATTTAAAGAAGCAGTGTTTGGATTCAGGTAGGATCATTTAGCAGAAATGTAACTTGATATTCATAACTATGTTTTCATTTGTGTTGTTAGCAAAGAATGTACATAAGGAGCTGGTCCCCTTCATGGAGTCTGTCATGTTGCACTGCCACATTTCTACTGTAGCACAGAAGAGACAAATCAAACGCCGGCTCTAGAGAGAGAGAGCCTTTTGCCTTTTTTGCGTTACCTTTAAGTCCACTGTAGGTTTTCCACATGCTTAGAAAGGGCGGGGTCACAGAAGGGGTATTCTGCTGGCTGCAATCTGCAACCTAACCAATGAATGCTACTAACTCCTACACATTGCTCCTAAAATGTACAGTTAGTAGGACCATATTTGTATTCTTTTTTCAAGATAGTACCTGATAATGTTTCTCCTGTCCTCCCTTCAGCTCTCTTCTGGCTTCTGCTGGTCTGTGTAGCCAAGTCAAAACTCCTCCACACTCACCTTCCTGCAGTGGGTCTCCAAGTCCTATCAGGTAACAGCACAAAGCTGAAAGTAGGTTGAGGGTAAGAAACTAGGATATGGAAATGGTTAGTGTTAGAAGAAGAAGCAGCAGTGGCCAAAATAGCTGGTGGGGCAGATGAGATTTATCTGGTAGATCATTTCTTGAAATAAGCCCAGATAATTTCCTGTCATCCTCACACACAATGAAATATTTGTTTTCACATAAAAGATATTGTACAATGTTTCAACCCTGCCATTAACAGAACATCTCTATAAATATTTGGTGTACTCACTCCTGTTAAGTGTTAAACTTGTCTGTGTCCACACACACACACACACACTAACCCTCTCATCTCTTGTCTAACTGTTTCCCTTGGCATTTTTCCTCCTTCTCACTGTTTTTGGCAGACCCACTGAGTTCTTGGGAAGTAACTATGGTGGTAGCTATGGAAACCATGGTCAGTCTTTGCCTATCCCAGTCCCCACCCAGGTCCAGAACTACCAGCGCATGGAGCAGCACCTCACCACCACCAAACAGGATGGCTCTCCACGGTGAGTGTACACAAAGAAACACACATACACAAGTCTCATTTCTAGTCTAATTTGTATTCCTTAAACTGACTCATGAGCTTTGTATTGTTAGGCTGTCAACACCAGTGCGTCGATGCAGCAGTGGCAGCTCATTGGGCTTTGCTCGGACCGGGCCCTCACCACCATACGGGCAGGGAGCAATCACCACCAATCGCAGGCTTTCCCTGGGAGGCGCCAGACCTTTCCAGCTCTCCCCTCAAGGTATCTCAAAGGCTAGTCTTCAATAAGTAAACAAATAAACTCTTGGATTATAATGAGATGTTTTTCAAAGTTTCAAAACTGCTTCGATTTTGAAGAAAATTCTTGAAAATGCCTGAAAGTCAGGTTATATAGGATGCTTATACTCGTATACGTAAATATGTAATTTACCACAGCTGTGAGGTGCCAGTGTTTCTTGTTTTCTAAGTTCATGAGTCATACAAAGCCTTGAAAGTTTGGAAAATACTAGATTTTAAGCTTTATGTTTGACTTGAATTTTAATATACTCATTGATAAATATCAGATTTTCAAACATAACTTTCTGTTTCATCTACACAATCACTCATGTAAACCAGAAATATTTAAATGTTTGGAATGAAACAATCCCATTGTCATATTTGTGTGTCGTCTTCTGGCATGTCACAACATAAAACAAACAATCTAAGTTAATCTGAACAGCTGCACAATACACAATGATTACTGGTATAGGGAAGGAATTCAGTCAACTTTATTTTTCACAAGTTCATTGATAGTTACAATTTAGATACTATGATAAAGTTTAAAAGAGTCTTGAAAAGCTGTATGAACCGTGAAAGTTATTGTTTGAGAAAATGAACAATCCTCCTACGTACACAAACACTTTCCTTCTCACCACCACTCGTCTGTGCCTCATGCTGGCACAGTCCTTTAGCTGTCTGTACACCAGCAGGGCAGCGGGGGAGTTGGGCAGGACTTGTCCATCTCTGCTGTCTCTCTATGGATTTCTTGATGTTGTTGTCCTGTCTGACATTTCATTTCGAGATGCCACCTGCTGTCTGAAGGCAGAAACATTCACCTCCATCTCCTCCATGTCCCTCAGCTCACCAGCACATTGAGCCCCGGCCGACTTCCCAGCAACACCCACAGGCGGCAGGGCTGGGCACACGGCTCCACAGTGCCCCCTGTTTGTTGGAGTGTGCCAGTGGAGGGGGCAGGCAGAAGATCAGGAAGCAGCACTCAGACCCAGTGGTGGCTCCGTCTGCAGGCCTGATGACTGTCCGCCCTCTACACTCGTCCCCAAGACTCAGTGAGCTGATGCAGCGTAACCCCCTCCCCACCATCCTGGGCTCTCCTTCCAGGGTGAGTCAGAGAGAACAGAATGCATGTGTGATCAATTCTCTGGAGATACACAGAACAAGAAAAGACTACCAAGCAGTATAAACAAACCTCTGGTACCCCTCTCCTCTCCCTCTTGTCTCTCGCCTCAGACCATCCCTCCATTTGAATTCCCCAAGCCTCCAAGCTCTCCGAACCTCATGACCTTCCTGACACAACAGGGTTTGGTCATCGGCTCTCCTTGCAGCAGGACTGCCCCAGTGGAGCCCAGAGACACAGGACAACAAGCGCTTACACAGGTCACCCAGCCTGTCCACTGCATCCACAGACTGAATGATGATACCAAGGGCTTTGGAAGGTCAGATCATTGTTTTTGCTGCTGTCATGTTTACTTGCTGATGCTTTACATCTCGGAGCAATGGTTTGCCTACAGATTCAGGATAGACAGCATTGCTTCTGATATTTCAAACCAACTACTTTCAGCTTATAACAGTGCATGGATGGTTTAATTTTTAGTTTTTTCAATTTCTTGTAATAATTTTCTGTTTAAATGTTTCTGTTTCTGTCCAAACTGTGACAAAAGTTATACGTTGGCTTGGGTAGAACTGGTTAGTTTATCACAGAGCTAGCTTGGACTGTACCAAATGTCTTATTTTACATTCAGAGTTTCCATTGAGATTTTCAATGAAGCATTGATGCATCCTGCCACAAGATCAACATTGGCATTACAATAGATGCATTTCCTTCCATTTTAGATCTGTAGTATTTGCATAGCCCCTTTCATTCATTCTTGTCACGTATAGAGAAAAAAGGTCATGGCATGGATTATCAACCTAATGAAGTGGACAGCAAAGGTGTTAAATATAGCTAGCAGGGGAAAAGTAACTTAATGAAGGAATGAAATAGGCAGCTATTAAAATGAAAAAAAAACCCAACTAAGATATATACACTAGGACATTCGCCTAATGTGTGTCACTTTCTCTCCTTCTGTGTCCTCTGCTCTGTGTCTCTGTATTCTGTCTCTTCGGAGCAGGTCTCAGAGTGCAGGTCGTCTGTCTGACGTGCTGCTGATGGCTGCGTTTGGACCAGGTGGACCTGTGAGTGAGCGAGGCAGCACAGAGAACTTGACCTCTGAAAAAGCCATAGATATTAAAGGTAGGAGCTCCTGTCGATTGACATGAACATTTCTATTTATTTATGCTACACACTCCGACAGCATGCCACGCTTTTAGTTCTGGGTTTCACAGAGATGGCCTCTAACAAGTACAGTCCATCAGTTTTGGTATTTATGTAAAAAAAATGAAAATGGTCAATGGTGTATTTAGCCTTTCCTTCAATCATTTCTCTTTTCTGCCCTCTAGTGCCCCCTGGTGGTGGGGGATGCCTTGCACCTGGCTCCATCAGCCCAGCACAGGTGGTTTTCACTGTGGGCTCTCCACCCAGTGGCAGCACCCCACCTCAGACCTCCAGACAGAGGAAATACTCAGGTAGACCATGCACAGCTTATTACAAGTCATTTACCTCCACGTCCATTCTGCAGCAAGCGTGACTCAAATTCCACTAACACAGCAGCATTAGTATGATGCATCAGATCAGATCACAACACTGGCCATTACCTTCATTTTCCATGATTAGGAAACTAAATTGGATGTCAGAGAGGTAACCATAAACTGTTGTTTTTCTTTTCTTTTTGATTAAGCCCAACTGTGTTGTGAGATGTAGCCATGTTTAGTGAATAATGACCCAAATGACTGGTTTTCAAAACACACAATTTTCTATTTGGCAGTATTCATCAGGAGAACAATTTCTGTAGCTACTGGCAGATGTTGATCATTAACTTGAATGTATCTCAACTCAATAAAATGATCAACAACACATGTAAATGTCAAAAACAAGCAATATATTTGGTAGAAATGTGATCCAAACACTATTATTTTAATTGTTGTTTATCTTGATTATGAAAATACATTGCATTCAATGAAAAAAAAACCCACAACATATTTTTTACATTTCTTTTCTGACTCCTGCAGGCTCGTTCACTTCAGTCAGCCCTGCAGGCTCCTTCACAGGCCGCTACCCTCAGACAGGCACCTATCTGGATGGCTTTGAGGCTTCCTCCAGTCCTCGGTACGGTTTCACTGATCCTATCACAGCCAACATGGGCGGTCCTGTAACCTTTGAAGCTCCTGAGCTGCCCGAGGAGACGCTGATGGAGGTGAGGAGCAGGTTTTACACACAACTCGAGAAAGCAGTGGAAAGGCAGTCATCCCTTAGATCCTGCGTAGTCTATGTATTTATGCAGCAGTGACTTCTTCTGTTGTGTACATCAATCAGGGGTTCAGTCTCCTTGAAATGAATAATCCCTCGAGACAGTGAGGAAACTAAAGAGTATAGTGGTTTTAAAGTGCATTTAGCTCTAGTAATTGTGGCAAAATAGCCTAAGGTTGAGTTTTGTATTGGAATAATGAAATGCACTGAATAACCTGAAAATGCTTATGTTCATTTCAACAATGCAGACTGAATGAGAAGTCACAGTGTGGTGTCAAAATCCTATCAATAAACCATCCACCTGTCTCTATAGTTTGGACCGTACCAAATGTTATTATTTTACATTCAAAGTTTCTATTGAGGTTTTCAAAGAAGCAATGAATGTGAAACAAATTCTCAAGCAAAAGCCTAAATTAAAAAAGCAACAATACTGACCATATCCAGGATCAGTAGCTCTTTTCACAGTGGATGCATGTCCTTCCATTTTTGATCTGTAGTATTTGCATCGTCCCTTTCATTCATTCTTCTCACGTATTAGGGGGAAAAAAGGTCATGGCATGGATTATCAACAGAATAGGTGTTAAATACAGCTAGCAGGGGGAAAGTAAGTTAATGAAGGAAAGAAATAGACTGCTATTTGAATAATAAAGCCCAACATATGTATTACATTAGATTATTAAATAAAATGCTTATGGTTATTTCAATAATGCAGACTGCATGAGAAGTCACAGTCTGCTGTCCTTTGTTCTAAATCCTATCAATAAACCATCTCCCTGTCTCTGTCTTCCTGAGTGTAGCAGGAGCATACAGACACAGTGCAAAGCCTGCGTTTCACGCTGGATTTCGCCCGCTGTCTGATGGAGGTGGCTGGATCCCGTGGGGCCGTGGCGCTGCGGGAGCAGGCGGAAGTTTCTCATCCCTCCCTCCTTCAGCAGCAGAGCCTGGTAGCAGATCAGATAAGCTCACTGAGCCGAGAGTGGAGGTAAGGCCCTGTCAGCTACGGCTGTGAGAATTTGTTGATGGTGATGATAGTGTTTATTCAATTTGGATCGAGAAATATTTCAGTGTAGATCTGCGCTCCGGGTTTGGTTAAAATGATTATTATCCAAACATCTGCTATGCAAATCCATTATACAGATATTACTCTAAATTTCATAATGAGTATTTGTTGTTCGTGTTCATATCTATTATAAATGTATAATTGAGTTCTAAGTACTGTGTGTTTGTGTTTGTGTCCTCAGTCATGCAGAACAGCTGGTTCTCTACCTTAAGACTGCAGAGCTCTTGTCCACTGCCTTACACACAGCCATGGAGCGAGTTAAACAGGGCAAACTCTACCCATCCTCTACAGTCAAACAAAGTATGAGCCATTTCACTTTGTAAGGTCTTGTTAAATCACCTGATACATATTTGAAACAGAATTCCTTATGAGTGTCAGCATATTAAAATACGTTTCTTTGCACATGCAGTAGTGAGGAGGCTTAACGAGCTGTACAAGTCCAGTGTGGCATCCTGTCGCTCACTCAGCACCCGTCTGGAGCGCTTCTTTTCCAGGAAGCACCGTCTAATGGACCAAATCACCTCCATCACAGCTGAGCGGCTGCTGTTCAGCCACACAGTGCAGATGGTAAGCCATGGGGAAAATGAAACAGTTGGGAAGCAGAGGAGGAGATGAGGGTTACTGACCAGCAGGCTATAACATAATCCTTCACATGCTGTATGTGTGGGTCAGTAAAAATAACCCTAACATTTGTTACCAACTAAAGAGCATATATGGCAAAAACATCTCTTTTTTTAAAGCCTTAGCACCCAAATGATTGCTTTATGTTTACAAGAATATTGTAATAGCACTTGATGCTAACTGCAAGTGCTATATAAACACACAAGTAACACACAAAATAAGGGAAACAAATGTTGGTAAATGACAGCGTTACATGAAGAGTTTATTATTTTCCCGAGCTGAGGCTCTTTGCATGTCCCAGCAGCATTGTGATGATTTTCTAACTGATACTCAAATCCAACATATAGTATATTAACTTGAGCTTCCTGGTGTCACTCAGGTTCAGACTGCTGCACTGGATGAGATGTTCCACCAGGGGGAAGCGTCAGTGCTGCGTTATCATAAAGCTCTGCTGCTGATGGAGGGCCTGTCTCAGCTGCTCACTGAACAGGACGACATCCTCAGTGTTAGCAAATGTAAGTCGGCTCTTTCACAAAAATAAAACGTGTCCAGTTTATCACAGAGCTAGTCTGAACTATACAAAATGTCATTATTCTACATTCAAAGTTTTTTTGTAAGGTTTTCAATGAAGCATTGAATGTGAAAAAAAAAATCCTCAAACAAAAGCCTAAATTTAAATAAAGTGATCCATGTAATTTATTTGAGTCATCCGGACACAACATCAACATTGACCATATCCAGGATCAGTAGCTGTGTGAAGAATAGTTGTAGTATAAAAGCCTGAGAACTAACTGTAGCTTAACAGGAAACCCAGGACAAGGCTGTTTTTCAAGGTAAAAGCCCCACAAAGTAACTATGTCTTAATAGGACGTTATGGATGGGTCTGTATTAAAAAACTCTGGAACACCATCAAAATTTCTGCAGGAATTTTCTAGTTTACATTGCTATAGCAGCGAACTTAGTAGTATGATATAACTGCATTACTGCAGTCTTTACCTGCAACAATGCAGAAGTACAAGGCTTAAATGGAATGAAACGAAAAGAGAAAAACTGCACAGCATTTGATTAGGATTTGAATGTCAGTGTTATGAATGAAGCTTCAAAACTTTAAACTGCACAGCCTTAAAGCGAGTAAAACCCTCAGAGAAACCTCATGCTAACATGGACATGGCTTGCCAGGCTCACTCTCACTATTGTATGTTTCTCTTTGTATCTGCAGGTAAGGAGTGCATTGAAAGGCGCCTCACAGCTTTGCAGTCAGGACTCTGTGTTTGAGTCATACACGGCTTCCTGGAGTGTGCGTATGATGTCAACCATTTGCACCCTGCACATTACCAATGAACCAAATCTCCACCCACATGTCATGGTTTTCACTTAGAAATGCTTTAGTTTTCACAGGAAAACCACAAGGCTTTAGATGTCACTGAACCGTCAGGGCTTGTGCTCTCTAAATGGCTTGCCATACATCACAAGGTGTGGACAGTGGCAGTGACTTCCTCGACACTGAACTTGTACGGGTGTTGGACATGAAGCACTTGTGCCGTGTAAGCGCTCTCTGTTACGTGAGAGGACTTTGCTGCTGGCACTGAAAGTGGTATTTTATGCCAAGAAGAAGATTTCCCTCACTAGGTGTAACACCTGCTGGAGCAATTATTGCCAAGTAGTCACATACCCACACTTATCTAAACATAAACGGATAGCCTTTTAAGATGGACAAATATTCGTGTTGCGAATTTGCAATAGTCAACTTTTCGGACAAAATATTATCTTTTACGAAGATCAGTAGCTGGAGGGAAAGTACAGTATCGGCTGTACTCCTACATACACAAAGGACGTGTGCTGATGAAGAACGGGAATGGCCAAGTATCATTCTCATCACATGTATGTTTGTCTCATACCCCTTGTTTGCTTTTCTGGGTTTCTTTTTTTTCTAATATTTATCTAGTTGTCGCTTGCTTTCCTGAAGGGAGTTTAAATAGCAATGCTAGTGTTGGTGGTTGGAAGCGCATACAAGCTCCATTACAAAACTGTTGCCAAAATTACTTTAAAAATGTAGTTTGGCTTTGTGTTAAGTTTATTTTAGAATAATTTTAGGTTGCTGTTTCGGAAAAAAAAAAAACTTGTGTATGACATTTGCTGATTCTCTACTTTTTTAATGTCAAAGACCACGATCCATCGTTGAAACAAAGACGTACAAGGGGATGGATGGATCCAGAAAATACCCATCACTCCCCCTGATTAGCTTTTAATTCAAGAGGGACTGAACCTGATCTGTGAACATCTCTGATCACAATCACATTAAAGATGCTGCAATAACCTGGGATTCATTCTACAGGTACACAGGAGCTTAGGTGCTGCTGTTGCTGTTAATGTACTCACTCGATTCCATATTCTGTCGGATAACATGTTGTCAATCAATTGTGTCAGAGTTGCAAGTATAATCAAATTTGAATGTAGGGCTGACAGGAGAGATAGAGCGTTAACATTAGCCCAATTTTATTTACATTTAGGTTCATCCCGGGGTTAACGTCTGAATATTTTTGCACTGTTGAAGTACTGTACGGGACGATCTTGAGCGGAACATGCTAAACGTGTCCGTTTTTTTTTTTTTGTAGATACCCTAACATATTTGCTTATTTTGAGATTCTTATTGCATACTTTTAATTGCAGTTTTAGTTGTATTATAGTTACTGTCGAATAGTGATGTGTGGTAGATGTGAGAATGCTGACGAAGAGATAGTTTAAGCTATGAAACCTTTGAAAAATTTATTAAAGAAGAAAAAGGAAAAGAAAAATTGCTTTACACTGAAAACTGGTTTGCATCATTTGTTTTCTGTTCCATTTCAGACTAGTTATTGGGTGGCGATTGTGTTTGATTTTGAGAGATGAATCGTTGATTTGGAGTGCTAGTTGAAAACGTGTAGTTTACCTGAAATATGTGTGTTGACTGTAGCCATGTATCACCAACAGGATACCTTTACCCCCCCTAAATTGTGGGCCAATGGGAAGTGTAAACATCTACTTTGATTTCTGTCAAAGAGAAGTTTGTGTGCATGCATGCATGTGAAGTGATGTTTGATGTATTAATGGACAGTGGGGTTTGTTCTGTACAGAACTAATGACAGCTCTGTAACAAGATGTGAATGATTTAACTGCGTGGGTGTAGCTCAGCAACATCCACTGGAAATCAAGAGTTCCTCTGGTGACCCAGTATGACTTTCCTTTCCCTAAGGTGTCCACCTTTTTAAGTTAATTAAAATGGTGACTAAGTGCATATTTTAAAATAAGGTGTTGAAGAAGCCAGTTTAGTAGCGCTGTCAGCAGAACAGAAGTGAGGTTTTTCTCAGTGAAGATTTCTCTAAATATACATTATGTGTATTTGCTTTGTGGCCTTTTGTCTCTTGTCAGATAACTTTTTCGTAAATTTCCGTAGGTCTACCGAGAGCGTTCTGCGTGTGTGTAATGTCTGATTACATTCCTAATATCAACTCCTCCACAGCCTCTCTGTCTCTCATACATGCTGTTCTGTTCAGTAGTGCTGATGTCTCAGAAGATACAGATAACAGAAAGGGATGACATCTTACCTTGATAAAACTAATGCATGTGTCACTTTTTATTGTTCCCTGCAATCGTTGCTATCGGCCATTCTAATGAGGATTATCTAGGTTAGGAGTCAAAAGATACAGATAATCTGTGCAGCAGTTGAAATAATTAAAGAGTACAGCAGGTTTGTGAAGGAAGTGCGGAGACTGTGTCCTATTACAAGCATGTATCCATCTGCTGAAGTGTCCTTGAGCAAAACACTGACTCCCAACCAAGTGTAAGGTGTGCACTCCCACAATAGATGTATCATTGATTTGGAATATTCTTTTTGTATGTTTGCTAAGAAAATACCTGAATGTTTTAATTGTGTTCTCATTCTGTATTACATGTAAATATTGTAAATTAAGTTATTGTTGTTATTGTATATATATGACGCTGCAGGCATGGAGAGAACAGTACCATACCATCTATACATTTCCAAAGAATAGGCCTTCTGCTGATCTTCCGTAATGTCTCTTTACTGTTGCAAAAGCATTTTAATGTTCTCATATCTATGACAGTCAGACACACTATCTCCGTGTCCCTGTGTGTGATGTAACCTTTACTGTTTGAGTTGCAACATGAATAAAGCGAAAAGGAAAGGTAATTTGTCTAAAGATCAAGTGAGTTTCCTCAGGCAAGGTTGGTATCCTTCAGCTGCTTTCTGCTGCTGACCTAGTAAAGATGGTGCTAAGACCAATTACACCTGGGGGGGCTTAACTTTAAGTCTATTTAAAGGAGCATACCAGTGGCATGGCATAGTTTACTTAAGACAATTTATTCCAAGTCACATGTACTCATCATCATCTCCTAAAAACATACTGTTGTGTGTTTTGCTACCTCACATTTCTTGAAGCCAAAATTTCCTTGATGCTGACAGGAACATTTTGGGGAAAAACGCAGCAAAAGTGCCCTCTTGGATGCCCCTGTGGTGAATAAAACATGATGATCCTGAGTCCACCACTAACGTAGCCAATCATTTAGCCATTACAATAACGTCTTTTTAAATATTTACTTCCTAATTGATATTTTACTTATATTTTGGATGCCCTTCTCTTTATTCTTTACATTGAGTGTGTATGTTTCATTGTATTGTTTATTTTAAGTGTAAGACTACTGAAATCACTTTCAGGCAGTCCCTAACAGATTCCTCCAATCAAATAGCCATGTTTAAATTCTTCACCCAAACCGCAGCCAATCACAACCAAGGAGGCGGTGCTTAAAAGCAGTCTACCTGAGAGCCTACACTCAGGGAGAAAAACTACCAGGATCGTGAACTATTTGTTGACATTCAGGGTACTTAGGCTGTTGACAAGCAACAGACCTAAACTAGCAAACCAGCTAACGCTAGTAGACTATAGAAGATAAATATGTAGTTTGACCTGTCTTGGAATATAATGGTAAGAGACAACACAGTTATCTTATGCTGCTAGTTTGTTCGCTACTTAACCTAACAGTTATTTCCTATGGAAACAAGTCGTCGCCTTCTTGCTAGCAAATTAAGCCAGAATGGTTCGTTAGCTGATAGAAACAAAGCCATGTCAAGTCACAACCTCCCACCGGTGCGGCATTTACCACAATGGACTCGAGTTGGGCGCCTGGAGAAGCCTTGCTCTCCTCGGCGTGTACCGGCGAAACAACTGCACCCGCTACCTGTGGCCTCGCCAGCAGTGTGGGGAGCAGCGAAGGTGTCCTGTACCAGCTGCGACACGGACCCCCGCATCGCATCAATGCAGCAGAATATCCAGTTCCTCCAGCAGCAACACAAGGAAACTCTTGAGAAGCTCCATGCAGAGATAGAGTATCTCAGACGGGAGAACAAAGGTGAAGAAAGCAGTGTGAGCAGAGAAAATACAGTGTTTATGAATAAAGTTTGTTAAATCTTAGGGATAAATACTTTAACCAAGCTCACTTGGATATGTTATCTATGGGGATACTCATCAATGATTCATGTTTGTTGACAATTGAAACACAGACCCAGTAAAATTATGTTATACTAGACTGATATGGGAAGATTTAAGTTAGTTACAAAGTTGATTTTTCTTTCTGACCTCTTAATCTTTAAGAGATAATCTAAGATTTCATTAAATTTGGTATTATTTATTCAAAATTTACTGAAACACTGACAATGAGGTTCTTGGATCTTGGTTGTTTGTTGTTTTGTTTTTGTTTTTATGTCAGAGTCAGTAATGTCATGTTTATCAAGGAATGGCTAGTTTTTGGTCACATGGCCCGGAATGGTAACCAATTCGTAAGGATCCAAATCATTATTTTCCATTTACAAGTCATAAACTCAGTAACCTGTTGTTGTGTCTACACCCTTTGTGTAATGAATTGAAGATACAGTAGTGACAAAGACCTGACTGTCTCCTGATAAGGTGCTGAAAAGAGAGACATTCAATCTAGGTACCACGGTTGCATAGCAACTCAGAGGTTTTGATGGTCTCTTAGTGGGAGGTGGACGGAGATCCAGTGTCACTTTACTGCTGTTCTTTATAAATGCATCTCACCACCCACCAGGAGACTCCCCAGTCATCTGTCTTCGCGCCGTCACAGCAGTCAGGCCCCCATGGAAACACTACCAAGATTGTGCCTCCCTACAGCATGTCACACACTAAAATTCTCTTATTATGGATGTTGCAGAGTTGCAGTATAAGCTGATAATGGAGCCTCCCAAGTCAAGTAGAAAAGGTAAGATGTAATCCTGGTTCTCTTGTTTTTGTTTTGCCCAGTTATGCACAGTCAGTGTTCTTGCAGTATTTGAATAGTTTAATGTTCACCTTGTGGATAAAATCCTCTATTACAGTACATACAACTTTATTTTTATTAAATAAAAAAAGATATAGAAATATATAAACATCCAGCCGTTAAACAATTGCTACCTTGGTAGTATGACGAAATCTCTGACAGAGCGCAGCAGTAAATAGTTTTGAACGATCTTCATCATTTCCATCTTTTAACTCTAGGAGTGACCCACAGTCGACGAGGCATTAGACCACCCACTCAGGGAGGTGAATCCCGTACGGGACTTTACCTGGAGGAGCCACTGCAGGACTTGCGACCCTCCCAGGACCAGGCACTCAGGTAAGCTTCATCTGTTTTTTATTCATATTTTACTACCTCAGTTAGATTTTGAGGAACTATTTTTCTTCTAGCCAGATAAGCTCAGAAATGTGTGTCACCCCACTGTTATTCAGTCATTAGGACATTAAGAAAACGCCTGTTTGAGTTGTATTCAGACAATATAATCTTACAATATTTCTGCTCAATAATATTAAAATATTGCACAACACTGAGAAAAAATGACATGCTGACCAACATTTAAGCTAATTTTACATGAAACATACTGTACAATACTAATAAAATTGCAGCTAAAAAACAAGTGGGAGGTTCATCTAAAATTACATTGACAAGAACATTAATCACACTAAGAAGATGTGAAACAAAGAACACAATAATTACCACATTAAGTGGTGTACCACAGCTACAGCATGTGAAGAAGCAAAAGTCAGGTTACAAAGGGCAGCAGAGCACATGGTCTTCATGCTGACATTTTTGACTGTTTAAAATGTCAGATCTGAAGCGGAAGGCCAGTAGTCCAGTCTTGAAGCTCCTTTGATTTATTAAGAAAGATACCCTCATTTTTAGGGGGGAATGCTTTATCTGGTGTTCTCAGCTCACAGAGTTATTTTTTTTATTTTTTATTTTTTTTACAGATTCTCATCTAGGGTCTTAAGTGTGTGCTCAAGCAAAGACCCAACTGGCTTTCTTTTAGGACAGGCAGCCTTCAGTCACCTTGTAACATGAATAGACATGCCTATATAGCCAGATTTAATTTGTAACCATTCAAATGTTTAAAACTTTCTAGCAACATTTTCTTGTTTGCCTTCAAGAACATTTTTTATTTCATTATCACAAACTTGTTCTTGTCCACATTTAGACACCACTCACCAGTGTCCCCTTATTGTTATTATAAGTTCTTGTTATTATAGGTTGATTATGAACACATTCCTAGTTCTTCAACTTTTTTTTCCTGAACCAGGCCCCGTATATATTTTACATCCTGTCTTAGAATACAAACAAAGCTAATGATTCATTTGATTCTTGATCCGATCTTTAGGTGTAGCAACTAGGCATTTACAACCAAAACTGTCTTTATAACAGTGTGCATGTTACTTTTTATTGATATGATCTCACTAACTGCTGGGGAGCAGCACAGAAGAGGCCAATGACATTCTGGGATGTGTCAGGCAGGACCATAGCTCGGAGATGAAGGGGGGCCTCATCACCTCACTACAGCCTCTAAGAATTCACAGCAGTCCCTCCCATCCACCGCGCGCTCCCACGCTGCAGGAGTGTGAGGTTATAATCCGACAGCTCTACAACGCAAACAGCTTACAGTCTCAGGAAGTAAGTGCAGTGTTGATGATGATGCAGTATATTATTTCTTTAGAGATATTTCTATGGAATTAATGACTTGAAAACTCTATCATTTAGATTATACGTGTGAAGGCATTGCTGAGAGATATTGTTTTGAGCAAGAAAATCACTCCAGAAAACTACATTCTGACCAAGGCCTACCTTGTTGATGGAACTCGGTAAAGTGACAGATCATTTTTATCTTCACCAACAAACAGTATTACATGAAAAAACAGCTACAGTTGTGATAAAGATTTCTCTCTTTTTTTCTTTTTTCTTACTTCTCAGCAAATCTTCAGAGGAAAAGAAATTTCCGAAACTTGGCCTGCAAACATTTCCAGAAAAAGCGTACGTAAATATGTTTTGCATTTTCTACCTGTTGTAACTAATACAGAGGTGCTTCAGGATGCTACTCATGTCAAAACGCTCTCTTGACTCTCAGTTAAATCTGCGTATATTCTTTCTCAGTTCTGGACCCTCTCAGTCCGGGGTGGTTCTCCCAGCCCTCAAACCGAGCCTCAGCTCCACTATCGCAGAGAGACAGAGGAGGACCCGTGCTGTGCAGAGAGACCGCTTCAAAAGGACGGTGCAGTGACAGGATCAACACTACCACAGCGTCCGCTACATCCTTCTCAGAACTTGGGCTATGAGATGGAATTTAGTCACAAAGTGTACAGTAATGGATATCCATGAGGTATTTATGCCCTATGATTCGTTGTTCTTGTTTTTTTTCAATTGACTGCAATGAGTACAGAAATACTCATGAAGGACAGATAATAGAAAAGGTTAAAAAAATGTTGTTGTTTATTTTATCTTTGCTCTAAAAAGAAGAGGAAAAAAATGTCTCACATCATCATTGTGCTGGGAATAGTAAATGTCTTTATCTACTTTTTACCAAACAATGCATTTTAGGACACTTTAACTATTAAAATTCAACAAATCTAATTTAACACTGGCTGCTTATTTTCACAAAACTGAGTCAGATTTTAGTTCACACTGCACGTTTGTTGTAATTCTGCCAAAATGATGGGGAATTGTTGTTATTCATGTAATGATAGAGAAGTAACTACATGTAAGTTATAAAACAGCTAAGTATTCAAAACTTTTTATCAATGCAAACAACCAAAGACAGAAGAAACTTACTTCTCAGGCACTTTTTGTATTGGTTTGTATTTACACTGTATGGAGCGGTGTCATGCTTCAACTGGCCAGTGTGTTACCAAGTGTGCACCTACAGTCCAACTAAACACAGCGATACAAAACTTTATTAAACTGTCTTAACACAAAAAAGGACTGATGTGGATTTTTCCTCACACACTGGTCCCTCTTTGTTCTTTTCAAAGAATATGCTCTGAGATTGTACACAGCTGTGTGAAAGCCAACAAATTTCATAACATGAGTCAAAGATTGAAGTTTTGCAACAACTTAGGGCAGGTTAAGAACTGCCCGCAGCCAGGTGGGGCAGACAATTCCCAGTGTGAATCTGGGAGGGAAATATTGCAATCTGGTGTGTTAATTTTGGTATACAACACAATATTTATGTCCATTGTTCTAGATGCAAGTAGAATGACTTAGATGGAGTTTACTGAATTCTCTTCTCACAAAGGCCTCTCAGTAAATCAAATCTCAGAGTTCATCTCACAATGCCAGCTTTCCAATATTCATCTATACAACCCTCTCTACGCTGAAATGACATTACACTTTGTCAGCAACATCTCATGCAGTAACTCTGACTTTACCATTAATCTCAACAACAATAGATTAAGGGAATGGCTGACCCAACAGGCCAAAAATGACCACTCAGCAACTTAGTACAAAGCTCAATTCCCCCACATAACAAAGCCTCTACAAAGTGTGCCTCTTGCTTTATTGTATAGCTTTGATACACATAATTTAACATGACCAGGTACCAGGTCAGAAATCAGCTCTGTGGTCGGTCATTACTGCAAAATATTCAGCGTGGCCGATTAGTAGTCAGCATGTCACTGTTGCAGCTGTCAGCGTGGTGATTTATGTCTTCATGGTGTAAGTAAATAGGGCAGTGAATGATTTACTGAAAAAGATCACATCTTATTCGAACAGACTCACATTTTCTGGAACAAAGTGTACCTTTCCAGGGAAGTACTGGAGGCCAACAGGGCATATAATTAATCTAATGCTATGTCCAGGTATCATTTTTGTTTTACATACACAAACTATTTCTACAGCTGCTACATAACTTTGACACATGAAAATGATGTGTGTACATTTTTTCATACATGCATAAACTATTTATACATCTGCCGTACTTTTTTACTCATTTACAAATTTCAGATAAGCTTAAAAACGTAATGATCCAGGTGCACAGACTGCGCTAATAGTCTAATGAAGGGTGACCAGCAGCTCTCCATAGTAAAGCTACCAGTAGCATCTATAAGTTACCTCCAGGAGAGGGCACCCTTGAGCCAACAAAAGTATAGTATAGCAATTATTGCAAGTGATTCCACCTGAAATAGTATATAAACCTTGTAACACACAGCAATGCAGGACATCCTCTCATCATCAATGCAACGCAGCCAGAACAGTAACTGCTACAAGACATGCATAAGAGGGTGACACTGCGGGGGGTGGGAAAGTGCTACCAGTATAGTAGACATCTGGAAGAAGAGTGGAAGTCCCTCAGAGACAATTTATTCAGGATAACGAGCATATTCAGGCCCTCACCCAGCAATTTGACCCACAGCTGACCAGGGAATTAAAATTTTTCACCATATTCTGTCAGCTCTTCTAATAATTAATCATCAGTGTGAATGCCTCCAGCATCATTTTGTCTATTGTTGTAAATCATAATGCAATTCCAATGAGTCAAAATAATAACTTTTTTCGTTTCTTTTCAGAAGCCTTAGTAGCTTCATATATAAAACGTAATCTACAACAAAATAATAGTGAAAATTAGCAAAAAGGAATCTTGAACATTCACATTTAATATTGCAGTTAAAAATGTTTGATATTATGTAGATACATTTGGGATACCTAAGCAGACATGTTTTTTCTGTTGGTGTTTTAAAGCTATTACGATGCAGTTCCCCCATGCAGGCCAGCCAGAGAGGCACATTCCTTGTATAGCAGTGATAGCCACGGGTAATAGTTAGAAAAGCAATCATGTGCCTGAGGCACTATTTTTCTCTAGATGTTTCTGTAAATTCAGGGGAGTGAGCAAGATATCCTGATGTCCCTTGCCAGGAGTTGTCAGGGTATCTTTGCACTTGTGCTCAGACAGATGTGCTCGAGGCACTGAGCAGATGTGTGTCTGTCAGTTTGTTTAACATGTTGTCTCCCTGCATCAGTACATATGAGAAAAGCCTATAAATTTTAACTTCTCTGTTTAAATCAAGACAGATGTTGTCCCTTGATCTGTCCACTAGGTGGTGGTGTTTCCATAGAAAGAAGATTGAGAACACTAGATCACAGCCCACTGTTTGAAAGCAGGTTACAAGCAGATATGTCATAAGTTTCCTTAGCCTCATTTTTATACTGAATTCATATACAGCATGGAATTTGTGTTTATGGGAAAGTTGCAAAAAATGTATTATTTACACCAAATTATGACCTCTCCTCCCAAAAGACAGATTGTCTTAATGAATATTTGTCATTACCTTGTATTAACAAAATCTGAATATGTGGCTAATGGTTAAACAGTATGTGTGTATAAATATAATTTATTACATACGCTTTTGAGAAGGAAGAAGTCTTGTTTGTTTTTGTCTTTCCAATTTGTTGCATCACTGCGTCTTTGTAGAAATGTGGGAATTGGCAGGCATTAGCCATTAAGACCCAGTGGGTGCGAATCTATTAACATTCAGACAGCGCTGCAGTGATGAGAGCTGGTCTGTGCCAGCTGCAGCCTCATGAGGCACTGACACTGAAACCTCAATAACCAGAGGAACAGAGCTACAGCTTTATATATTTTACTTTCATCAATGAGCAGAAGTTGTCCCGCCACATTGGACGGCTTGTCAAGCTCGGTCAGTGTTTTCTAACACATTCTTTGGTTTGTATCACTCTTTATTGAGGCTTCTTTTGAGGCACTGCCCCCTGCATTTAAATTCACTCTCTCCCTTTCAGCATATTGTGTTGTGGGTTGGGTAGGTTGGGGAGCTCCAAATCGATGTGTCACAGTTCTGTGCCAGATAATACTTATTATGAGATTGAGTGGAGGGGAAGTTCGAGAACAACAGGAAATTAAAATAGGGAAATATGTAAAACTTCTTTCTGGTGGCATGAAATAGCTGTTGACTGAGCAAATATACTGTACCTCAAACATAATAAGCTACTCATTAAGTCACAGTAAGCTACAGACATACAATATAATCATAAATCACATCATAAATACAATAGATTCTCATTAGAATACTTATTAATAGGAAAGCCTCAGTTAACCCATCTGAGACGACTGAGTTGTCAGATATGATTTGGTATAAAGCTGTCATCAGTTAAAAGACTGAAATCTGCAGACACCCATTTATCATTATACAGTAATAAGAGTGAAATTGTTCATTCTGTCCAGGGAGCGATCTTGAGGATGGCAAAGCTAGTGATCATGGCTCTATCGCTGCCTGCAATTTTGAATATGACATAGGAAGTTGTGCACACCGCACTGAACACTGATGTTTCCACTTCCCAGGTCGTGGATACCACAAGAGGGGGGCATTCACTTACACTTACCTTGTAAACATTTCAAACACCACCCCATTTGAAGGCATGATCATATTAAATGGCCTTTATTTTGAAAAGTCTATAGCTGTAGTAGTGTAACTGCATGTACTTATTTATTTGTTGAACATGTTATATTAGCTACTTCATACATCTACTTCACTAAGTTAAAAATCTTAATACAGTACTGTTTACTGCCCTGTGTTTAGTTGACACTTATAGTTACAACTTATGGCTATAGTTACGTCTTTTTTCACATAATGCCTCATTACTAACTTTATATGACAATGATAAGAAACACTCACAGGAGCCATTTGTTGTATACAGAGCAGGCTACTTTTACTTTTTGCTGATATTATTTATTATTTGCTTTATTTTGCTGATAATATTTGGGCTTTTTTACCAAAGAAAGACTTAAAATCCAGTAGAAATATTTTGTTAGGGTTGCCAAAATTAATCAACCCACAATATGAACTATCCAAACACAGGAAGTGCAAAATATGCGACAAAATAAGATGATGTTTCCCCCCTCAAATTGTCCAGCCTTAGTATTTGTTACATTGTAGTATTGCTGCTTTTATTACTAAAACCATCACTAGACATTTACCTGTACAGTCTATGTCCTTTGCCTAATATTTTATGCTCCGTTATGTTCTATGCTCGAACATAACAGCAAAGAAATTAGGATATGCATGTATAATAAATGGGTTTTAAATAGGCCCTTAATATATTTTTGCCCTGCTGATGACATCATTGCTTTATAGTTTGTTATACAAACTGTTCTGTAGCTGTGTCATGGAAAAATGATTGACACTTTACTGTGGGGGTGGGGTTGGGGGGGGTGGAGGGCGTCTGTGGCCTCGTCACCCGCCCACCCCCTTTCCTCCTCCCACCTCCCCCTCCAGGCGTCAGTGACGTGCAGATAGAAAGCGGGACCTGCCCTCCCGTCGCCATTTTTCGGTCTCGTACTCGCACTTCTGGTGGCTCGGGTGAGGGGGGGGACGAGCAGAAATAAGGGAAAGTATAAAATATCGAATCGTTAAGCCTGGATCCCTCGTGAGCAGTCAGGAATACACGCGAGAGCCACAACATAACGTGCTGGCACCTGAGATGCACGCGCAGGAGACAAGCCGTTGCTGTGAAATAATTTTTTGTGTGAAGACGTGTTGCGGGCCGCCATTTTTTTGCTGTGCTGCCTCAAAAGTCTGCTCCGACTCGAAAAGGGGATTCAAAAACGCATTTCCATGACGCGTGCCTTACCGTAAGAACAAGAAGATACAAAGTAATCATTTCGTTTCCGACCCGCGGCTACTGGCGACATTTTGCCGACATGAGGATTTATCAGATGAAAAACTGAGGCCACCTTTTCCGTTCTCACAACTGACACTGACTGGATGAGATAAATTATTTGAAGAGAAGCCTGCTGGTTTCTCGGAAGGCGGAACGAAAAAGGGAAGCTTCATTGATCATTTGTTGCTTCGCCCTCCGTCGATGTTTGTCTGCCGTAAGTTTTTAGTTTTTCTATTTTGGCCGCTCAAACAATCACTCAGCCATTGACTGCTGAACACAGGAACCACATTATGTTCCAAAGTTGGATCAAGCCAGTCGCAGCCTGCCTCTGAAAACGTCAGGTTGTTTTTGTTTTCTGTTATTTTCCTCTTCTTTTTTTAATCGGAGGTCTCTGGAGCCTGCAGCGTTTGTGCAGAAAACACTCGAAAACCTCTCAGGGCGACGAATGCCCTGCCCCGCATCTTCCAAATCCTCACATTTGCTGTGATTGGCCTATTCCAACCACGCATACACGTTTTAACTTATTGTCTAGCCTTTTTGTAATCGTTTTTTCTTATTTGTAGACTGATATTAACTTATTTTTGAACAGAAATGTCAACTGCTCGGTTTGATTCATCTGATCGGTCCGCCTGGTATTTTGGACCCGTGTCACGACAAGAGGCACAGAATAGGTTACAAGGACAGAGACATGGCATGTTTCTTGTTCGAGACTCGTCGACCTGCCCGGGCGACTACGTGCTGTCGGTATCTGAAAACTCCAAAGTGTCTCATTATATTATAAACTCCTTGCCCAGCAAGAGGTTTAAGATTGGCGACCAAGAATTTGACCACCTCCCTGCTCTCCTGGAGTTCTACAAAATCCACTACCTGGATACGACCACGCTGATAGAGCCAGCCCCCAGGTAGGAAAGTCACCCGTGTGAGAAGATGTGCACCATGATAAAATACCATAGCACTTGGCCTTGGATAAGTATTCCCACCAAAGACTGGGTGATCTAGGTTAAGTAGGTTGTCTATTTTTATCAAAACTAACCCACTTTCTGTCAGACCTCAGTGCTGATATGCCATGAGGCATTCAGTTAGCCATATTTGAAACTGATGGGAACAGTAGCACTGTAATCCAATTGTAAGAAAGACAGAAATTAGTTTATGCTTTGCATGTTAACATACTTTTATGTGTTTACATATAGCCACATCTCTAAGTAGATATTAAATGTTTCCACTTCTGCAGCAATGCCCATTATGTCATCTTTATGTGGCATTTTTATATATGGATATATGGATATTTTAGGTTTGAGACATAATTTTCCTGTTTGGCCACAGACTAAATGCAATGACAACTTGAGTTGACTCAAAACTGTTGGTGAGATGCTTTCATTGGGTAGTTTTGGTTAGCAAAGCAACAGAGTACATTAAATAAGCACAGCAACAATGTTGTGTTTTACTATTTGTCTGTTACAGCAGAATTAAACACTTTAGCTGATTTAACATATCTCCACGGCTGCCAATTGTTTACATTGAAGGGATTGATGTTGTTAGCAGTGATTTTGTCAATTAAACAAAAAATATCTGATGCTGAAATGATTTGATAAGACCGACCATTTCTGTGTTTTTATATCCACTTGACTGACCTTATTTTATAGTAACCACACTATGTCTCCTTCCTTTGCCTCATTGTTATAATCTCTCAAGGTACCCAAGCACAGTGAGCGCTCCGATCCAGCCCATGGGGGGCCCAGAGGAGAACCTGGAGTATGTGCGGACTCTATATGACTTCACTGGCAGCGATGCA
The DNA here is from genome assembly GCA_903364295.1 of Serranus cabrilla. Classification (NCBI taxonomy): domain Eukaryota; kingdom Metazoa; phylum Chordata; class Actinopteri; order Perciformes; family Serranidae; genus Serranus; species Serranus cabrilla. Next base: position 10,533 of record CAFUXE010000823.1, on the reverse strand, counting down.
GAGGACCTTCCCTTCAAGAAGGGGGAGATCCTTATCATTCTGGAGAAGCCAGAGGAGCAGTGGTGGAGCGCCAAGAGTAAAGAGGGGCGTGTCGGAATGATCCCTGTGCCCTACGTGGAGAAATTGGTACGACCTTCACCTCATCCTGGCCAGCCTTCCCATGGCTCTCGCAACTCCAACAGCTATGGGATCCCCGAGCCCTCCCACGCCCTCGTCCACGCCTATGCCCAGCCCCAGACACCGTCGCCACTGCCCCCTGGCACACCTGGAGCAGTTATCACCCCTCTACCGTCCATGCAGAACGGGCCTGTCATGGCAAAGGCCATCCAGAAACGAGTGCCATGCGCCTATGATAAAACAGCTCTTGCTTTAGAGGTAAAGTGTTCTTTTACTTATCTAAAACTATGTTTTGTATTTATGTCCCCTTTTCTTTCCCTTCTCTCTCAACTCCTTTCTTCTCTAGGAGCATTGCCTTCACTGGATGTTTAAAAAAATGCTTTAATAGATTGCTGCTTTTATGTGATACTTTTTAAGTGTTGTAGTCAACAGTACTCATATGAAGTGGTCAGATATTTATGAATTCTAACTTTTAATTCAAATTATGTAACATTACCATGCATATTCAGAATACAGGTCATGTGAGAAATGTACATTTTGGTGGTCACATAACCAGGATATCAGATTTGTCTTTCAGCTTGTAGTGCAATATAATGCAGTTAATGCAAAGTTGTTGTAGGCTACTGAGCATCTTGGGTTGAGAGTTTTAAGCCTGTTTCACTTTTGACCTCTGTTATTGGGCATGGTCAGAAGTGTGCTCTCTTGAACTTGTAACCATTGATGGTATAGGGCAGGGGTGTCAAACTGATCTAGGGAAGGGCTGAGGGGCTGCAGGTTTTTCTCCCAACCAAGCAGAAGCACACCTGAATCAAATCACCTGAACTGTCTTCAATCAGTTGATTAATTGTATCACCTGTGCTCCTGCTTGGTTGGAACAAAAACCTGTAGCCCCTCTGCCCTTCCTGGATCAGCTTGACATCCGTGGTATAGGGTCTTAAAATCCAACTGTACATCTCTGTAGCAAGGTGAGGAGGGAAAAACAAGCTTGTCAGAAGTTATTTGCCCCTCAAATCATCACATCCTGACTGGGATCTCTCACAGGAGAAGCTGTAAGTTTCACAGGTCAATAACTGAAGAATTTTTAATCGGCCTTAAACTGTATAGTTTGCCATGGACAAAGATCACAACCAATCACAATAGATATGCTAATAAAGTTTTGCTCTGTGAGAAATGGAATTTTCTCAAAGTTGGACAGTCCCCGAAAAAACACGTCTATAATTCATAATGTAGTTTAAAAAATGGTAGAAATTTCACACCTAGAGCAGACATTTCTAGCACTGCATCATTTTGCACCAAAATTGTAGGAGTCAGTAGCCAGTAATGACAAGAGGGCAAAACACCAGTTCTGCCTACGGAGTTATCACAGCGATGTTGTTGATACTATGTGTGAAAGTGTCTAAACATAACGTGCGGCTCTTCTGCAACCCGGAGCATTTAACGTTTGCTCTTGCTGCATGGCCACACCAAAAGATTCATAGCCCAATAGCTTCCCCTCTACACCCCATTTGTGGGTCATACATGTTCATGTGTATTAAGCTTGAACGTGATGCTCTGGGCACTGGCATCATACTGCATGGTTATTCTGTGTTTGTGGAATGTAAATTGTTGATGGCGTCCTTTGAAATGTGAATATCTGCCATATTTATTCTTGCATGTTAGATCTGTGTTTGAGATCTTAGTCGTTTTTCTGTTCGACAACATTGTGGTTTTTGATGTCTGGAAATGATAAACTAAATGCTAAATAGACTTTGGCAGCTTTAGATTAAGGTTGGGTATGGATGCTGGTGAGACTGTCCACAGTATAGTATTCTAATTTCCACTGATAGGTTGAGTGAAGCCCCAGTGCTACCAGTTGTATGTGGCTTTTAGTGGCCCAAGCTTAATCTTCCAGCTAGCTAGCTAGCTGCCAAATCGGCAGCACTTCTTTCACTAGCACTGTTACATTTCACAGCTCAATTGCATTTCTCAGCAGTACGCTCTGGCTAATACAGATATACTTTGACTGTGGTAACATGTTGAAGCATGTAATGTAATGCATAATGTGCACTTCATGAATATACGGGGGCTCCTAAAAGCTCCACTCTGATAGCAGACTGAGCTGTAGCAATGCCCCTAGGGGAGAGATGGAAATGAAAGGTATCTCGGCCTATCTCTGCTGCCATTCACTGACATCAGAGTGTGTCAGTGGATGTAGGAAGTAAACTAGGCCGCTACAGCTGGGTACGGTGATGCATGCTATGACTCTAAAATGAGGTGTAAATTTGGACCATGAGCAAACCGAGTGAATGGTATTCTCGCTAAAGGTTAGACAGCTCCATCTTGCAACATCATGCTTTTCTTCCCTACTCTCCCCTGAGTTCCTTTTTACAATTGATCCCAACAATCACCTCAGGTAATGCCTGATACCTCATTCAGACTGACACTGACATAATTGAATAGGTCAGCAAGACATGTCAGCTGGCTTGGGTTTGCACCCATCACTGCCAATCTTTTGTCAACAGCTGCATTAAGTTGACCAATAGTTAATTTAACAACTCAACAAAGAGAGACTGAGAAGGCAATAGAGAACTGAAACTGAAACATGACTTTATTTGGCACTCCTGTTATGCAATTCTGTGTAGTCTTATGGTGTAGCAGCAGGGTGTACAGAGCTATAGCTGCAGACTGAATTCTTTCAGGCAACTAAAGATTAACCTGTGACTGTATGAACACGTTAAATGTGTTGGGTAGATTTGTATAAAAAGTATGCAACCTTCTATAAAAGTCTTCACAAACATCTTTTTGCCCTAGCCCTTTGTTGACAGATAATTTCCCAATTACAACCCTACTTCCAAAAGATTTGGAACTGTGTCTAAAATGGATTGTGCTCATTCTTTGTGACGTATATCAAATTAAAAGTGGTACGAATCCTCTTAAAACCCACCGGTTTGGTTTTGTTTTAGCCATGTGATAAACAAGCACAATTGCAGAAACTAGAAGCTGCAACCATTTCAGATGGAGCCCCGTACGTGCATTTTGGCCTCACAGTTCTTCTGTCATCAGCTTTGCCTCAAAAACTTAAACCTACCTGGGCAGGCAGATTAATAAGGTTACGTTTTGTTTAGTCAGAATTTGATGTGTTTTTTTATTTGTTTATTTATTTTTTAACCCTGTTTTGATTCATTTAGATGGTTGCTCCAGTTATATGTTTTGTTCAACAAAAATAAGAGGTGTCCGAGGCTCCATCATTGTTTATGGTCAATTAAGATGTTTTACCGAAACACTGTTACTCGTAGTGAATAAGGAAGCCCAGTTAATTTAAATCTCTCTTTATTTTTAGCCATGACGCTCTGTCTTAGCCAGCTGTCGAAAAGTTCTCTTGTAACTAGACTAGTTTTTTAACATGAGCAAAATGTAGAGTTGTAATGAAGGTTCCACCATCTGTGTGTGCATCAGTGACCAGAGCTGCCGTGAGAAAAGGTTTTCACATTGCCTCACTTTCGTCATCATTATTGGCCTGCATTACAACACCGCAAATGTGCTGTTGTTGAGAAAACGGTGTCTTAACTTCCATAATTTACTAATCCTGGAAATCCTAATTGAGCACCAGTAGACACACAGCAAACACTGCAGGAGGTAAGGGTGTGAGAAAAAAGATATACTTGGATAAAGGAACTCATTTTCTCGTTGTTGTTTTTTTTCTTGCAAAATAGCAAAAATAAATGTGTTTATGAAAGTTTAGTGTAAATGTACTATAGATGGTCCTCTAGATGTGTCTCGCTCTCTCTTTGTTTGAATACCAGTCAACTAACCAGCGGTCAGGGTTGTGGCAGTAACATCAGCTTAAACGCAGCCAAAGTGTCACTTTGTTTTCACAGGGAACAAGTAACACGTTACTGTGGGTGCAGAAATTGTGTCGCCACACGCATTGCCAATGTTAGGGCTGCAGATCTACATGTTTGCACAGTCTTGATCCAACAGGACCAATGCTAGCTCAAATCCTAACTGTGCAGCACAGTGATGGGCAGAACTTTAAGAGTTAATTTGAGTAATTTATCCTGCAAAAGCTTGATTCATATTAATTAAATGTTTTGATTTGACTTTTCTCCAAGCTACAATTAAGAAATAAAGATGCTGTTGTCATTGGAAGTGCTATGTGTATAGGGTAGCCAAAGTAATAGATAAGATACATAAGGTTTGGATAGGTTTTCTTTATGTAATGAATTGTAGTACAGGTATAATGCTTCTCTTTTGGAATTCCTCACTTCCTTTTTACATTAATCCTGGCTTAAGGCAAAACTCTGTTCTGTTCTAATTGCCAAAATGCAATTTTATTAATAACTGTACCTAAACAATATTAAGTAATCAGTGTCATAATTACCTTTAATTGAGGGAAAGAAGCCACAAAAAACCCTAGAAACCAGTCACTTGAAAGAAACGTGGAAACCTTAGTATATCCTGTGGTAGTTCTGATTTACTTGTCTAAAACATGCTTTGCACAGAAAGCGCATACCTTACCTCGTCTCATCATGTCTTCTTTATCTCACTCTGTGTTTGGCTCAGAATAGGTCATGGCTTAGAGCAAAACCCCCTCAGTTTTGTACTGTGGCTGTAATGTGGCCCTGAGGTTGAAGAAGCAGAAGCTGTGAGTGATTATTTATTCACAGCAGACATGGGCAGTCCCAGACAAAAGAAATTGGGTTGTATCCTCTTTTGCATGAACCCTGTTAAGAGATATAAAACAAGAAACGGCCTAAATATCAAACCTAATACAACGATTTTAAAATTCCCTTTTCATATTTATTAAAAAAGGAAAGTTATCATTTGTGTTCACTTGGTTAGATAAGTCCTCTGTTGATCCCGTACTCTGGAAAACAGCAATTTTGAAATAATCCTGATCCAAACTGAAATAAAAACAGCTGATAAAATAAACAACATTGTTGTGGGTTTAGAATAATTCTGTAAACTTTGTGATATGATCCTTGTTATTTGATTAAGCTATGTTTGTTACCCTGAGCCTTTGCTTGGCACCAGTAAATTAGAAATATAAATTATTTTTTGTAACTAAAATGACAAGAAATCCCATGTTTCAGCTTAGCAAGATCTAATTCAACATGCGTAAGAATTTTAATTAGACACGTCTTTTATTGAATACAAGTGATGGTTTCACAACATCATGATTGGTTCAAACAGGCAGATTTTTTTCCAGTTTTGTTTTAATAAATCATTGCCTGACAGATTCCGGGGAAGCTTTTTACGATTAAGTAGCATCCTTGTCATTCCAGGATTATTGTTCAGGATAATGTCTAGGACTGGATGTCCTTGAAGCCTGACTCTGATGTCAAAGCTCCAAACAGTGTGCCCTCACATTTACGTTTCAATCATGGTTTTGATGATGGAGACTTTTCCCTTCTAATCCTGATAAAGAACATATGGCTTTAACAGATTGGGGTCACACTCGGTGTCACAAACCCATCTGAGCGACAGCTCTCTGCTCCTCTGTCGTCTCTTCACTGTAAAGCTGGTGTGGAGATCTGACAAACGCCTTTTATTTTTTGATGTGTGTATTTATAAATTGGTTGCACTGGATGGAGTGTGAGCTCACACTTGCATACAATTATTTTAGTTTGGAGCAGCTTTTAAAATAAGCATTGGCCATGTGTCAAATGCATTTAGATTTTTTTCCTTGTTTTTCTTGTCTTTAATGTGTGCACCTTTTTAAAAGTCTGGAGCAGCAGTTTATCAGCAGCTTGGGATCAGCTTTTGTATGGCTGTGATAACGTAGCTTTGACTTTGTGGTTATTGCACACTAGTTTCCCAGAATATAAGTGCCCTGAGCTGTTAAAATGTTTTAGTGAGATGTTGTGTTACAGAACTTATGCTCATTGAAACAAAAAATGTATGCACTCATTACACTACTAGTTAAATATTGACGCTAAATGTTCCAGTGCCCTTTTTTGTGTGACTCAACTCTAAAGACTGAACCCAATGAATGTTGGCATTGTACAATTCTGCAAACCACAGATATGTTACATCTCTTCATTTTTGAACCACAAATATGTTGAATATGAAGTATTTTTGAGCTGTTCCAACCTGTTCTCATTGGGAAACCTGACAGCCGCTGCTTCGAGCATGCTGCAAACATGACATCTGCAACACGCTGTAAACATGTGACAAGGAAACACTGCTTATGGTTTGGTAAAATGGACAGGGTCATGTTAAAAAATAAAGACATCATTTCAAAAAAAGGACCAAAAAACACTGTTTCCGGATGGAAGTTCCACAATGGGAAGTAAATACCGGTCTGCCAGTTTAGTCCTGGGTTGCAGATCAACATATCTGTGGTTGGATCTCACTGCATATTTAGATGCTTAGTTTTGCACGCAACTCAGCCTCCTATCCTTCTGTCCTCAGGTTGGGGACATCGTCAAGGTTACACGGATGAACATCAGCGGTCAGTGGGAGGGAGAGGTGAACGGACGGAGGGGTCTCTTCCCATTCACCCATGTCAAAATCATAGACCCCCAGAACCCTGACGAGAGTGACTGACCCAAGAGTTCTACTGGACCCTCTCACCAGTACCGACCTGCACCTGAATCCTCTGGCTTTGTCCACCTCTCCCGCCAGTGTCACCACGGTTACGTGCTTGCCTGCTTGGGGCTGTACCATGATAGCGACCCCTCTGTTGTTGCCAACCGTTGCAAGGCTTTCTGAGTGTTTACAGCTTTGGACATTGGATCCAAACTAAAAACCTGACCCCACTTCTCCCAGTTCCCCTTTCCTATGACTTGGTTCCAGACTGGGCAGTGTTTTTCGCATTAGTGTCCTTTTCATTTCCAGATCACTGGGCATCAGTGTGAGTGTGTATGTCTGTGCGTATGTATAAGTGTGTGTGTGTGTGTGTGTGTGTGTGTGTGTGTGTGTTCACAATAGATATTTACCACATTGCATCACAACAGGTCTGGTTTTTTTTGTTTTGTTTTTTTAGAATTTTCTGAATATTTGTTATGTTTGAAGTCTTGGGGACTTTAGAAAGTGTTGGTGTGTGTTTGTTTTGTTGATGTGAGGATATTTGTACGACGTAGGGAACAGCAATATCCCTATGGACTTGGGAGAGCACTGAGGCAATGAGGAGCTAACCAGCCAGTCAAATGTTATTTCTCCAAACAATCAAGGCACTGTTGTACCTTAACCATCTCACAAGCACACACGTACACACATATTGGCCATGGGTTATTCAGGTTGACAGGTTTTTTGATGTGCATGTGATGTGTGACTGGAGTCAGGAGGAAGCGGGATAGATGGGTTTGTGAAGGATCAATGTTGTACAGATCCCATGATCCCATCCCCGCTTCAACCTGGCACAAGTCTGGCTGAAAAGACCTATTTATCTTTTGTTAATAAGACATGTCACAGCCATATGTGATTTCATCTTTTTTCTTAATTGTGCCACATGATCAACAATAGTTTTTTTGTTTTCATTCGGAGTAGATGTATGGTAAAGGGGTAACTTTGCATGTCCACTTGGTACCTCTCTTTACTGTCCTTCACATTATTTTCAACAAAAGGACATTGCTTAGAGATTAGCAGGTTTTTAGTGCCAACAGCACCAAGCACTAGAAGATATATTTCAATTTTCTGCATAGGAGTGCCAAGCTTTGAACAGATTTTCAAAAGTCAAGTAGCAAACGGCTGTAGCTCTGGCCAGCACTTCCCACAAGCATCCAACTACAAAGCTAGCTAAAAAAACGCATCGTCACAGCGTGGGCACGAGGACTAAAGGCTTTCCACTGAGGTGAGAAACTCTGCTTTCAGTGGCATAGGTCAGGGAAGGAGGGAATGTTTCAGCAAGCCAATGAGAATCCCATCAATGCCTTTTTCAGAGAGTAAGATAAATGCATCTTTTAGCGCATGCAATCCCCTCTCTAAACGTGTGTTTTTAATGCAATGTTACTCCTGTCGATTTAAGATTTCAACCAGCTTTATTCCTTAAATATTCGGTCAGTGCACAATTATTGTCTCTCTTTATGCAAACAGGCTCTATCAGAGTAGTGGGAAGCATCTTTGTTCCTACTGTGCTGCAGCCACTTTGGCCAGTAGGAGCTAAGGATTGAACAGTTGTGCAAATGGTGCCGACCCCTACATTTCTGCTGTAAAAATCACCCCGTCTCTCCTCCTAACTAGTGCTTTCTGTTGGAATCAATGCTCAGCCGTTCACTCAGAGTAATATTGTGCAGCTTTTAGTTGTACCCATTTTTTTTTTTTTTTTGTCAGATTATAGTCAGCTATTAAATCAAGCATTTTGTTAAATGAGTGATGTTATTGAACTAAAGTACCTACAGTGACATTTACAAAAGGGAAAAATGCCTGCTGGTTGCCTCTGTGCATGACCTCTTGGCCGGGGAGACGGTTCGACCTGGCCAAATGCTGCTTAATGTCATTTATTTCCTTAATAAATAAAAGTTTCTCTTATTTTAATCCCTCCTGGTCTGCAAACAAGCCAGTGTGGGCTTTCCTCATCTGACATAATGAAATCTACTAATTAAGCAATACACCCTGATTATTTCCTTTCTTGAGGTGAACTTGCTTTTCTCATGCTTCTGAGTTGTTTTGTAATGGCATTAACAGTATTACTGTGCTCTTTTCTCATATTCTAGGAAAGCCTGTCTTTTACTTAAGAATTGAAAATTGTGCCTTTTATTTTCTTATACCATTTACATGTGTTAATATTTCCCATGGTTAACACCTGTGCTGGTATTGACCCTTTATGTACAGAACAAGTAAATAAAATTTACGTCTACTTCTTTAAGTTGCTCCGTCTGGTATCTCTGTCCTCTGTGTGCGTGTTGTCTTTGGAACAGATGGGAGGGCGTGGACTGAAGGTGTTTGCAGCAGCCTGGCGTCACAGGTTATGTATCTAGAGCACAGGACAGTTGCTCCTGCTCTAATTTTTGACAGTTCCAGTTTTGATTCTGGCTGCGCCCAGGAGAAAGGAAGCAATTAATGAATTTTAATGAAGTGCTATTAAAAGAAAGTCAGCTGATCTAGAGATGGGGAATGAAAAACTTTTTCAAGGGCAATGTTTCAGATGGGCACGTTCTGTGACTGTTTGTTTAGCACTTTTCACACCAGGTAAAAATAACACAAGTACGAGCAAAAAGCTCCGTCATGAATTTATCAGTGGACGGACCCGACGCTTCTAGTCACTGACAGGTGGTGTGTATTAACAGGTGCTTTAGGGAAACAGCACTTTAGCTAAATTTAAGAGGATTCCAATCATTCACAGCGACTGGGACTTTAGTGAAGCATATGCTATGTTATGCAACTGTTCCCAAGTGTTGTAGCCATGGGCATAGAGATGAAGTAAATTTATAATGACTGTCAAATGCTACAATTTCACAAAGATAGCAGAGGCTCTCATACCATAAAGCAGGGGTGCCCAATCCTGGTCCTCGAGAGCCCCTATCCTGCATGTTTTAGAGGTTTCCCTCTTCCAACACACCTGATTCAAATGATCAGGATCGTTATCAGGCTTCTGCAGAGCTTGGTGATGAGCTGATCATATTAAAAAGACAAAGAAATCTGATTGACAAAGAGCTTCACTCGCGGGCGCCTCTTGTGCTTTGTGTGCATGTGCTAGGTTAAATTGTCATTAAAGTCAATCAATGTATTGCTCTGGACTTGGATAGACGGTGGCTGCAGTGAGAATGACCAAAATGAATCAAACTTAACTGAGCCTGACCTCTCCTCGGGGCACAGTGTATGCCAGTGTGTGTGTGTGTAAATGGTGCAGCACGGTCGATGAAGGCCTTCCTACAGTCCATTACCACTGCTGCCCTCTAACTATGTGATGGCAGCTACCACGTTTGGCCCACAGTAAACCTTTGACTAAAAATGTCAGTGTAATTGATATACATACAAACATTTCAAAATTTGTGTCTAAAGAATAAACAAAAAAAGATTTTGCCAGTGATTTAAATGCATACAAAATTCATTATTGCTAACCACTTACCCGAACCTGGGTAGCGAGGAGCTGATCCCAGATGACACAGGGTGAGAGGCAGGGTACACCCTGGACAGATCACCAGACCATCACATTCATTCACTCCCACGGGCAATTTACAGTCACCAATCACACCTTAGCTGCATGTCTTTGGACTGTGGGAGGAAACAGGAGGATCTGAAAAGAACCCACGCTGACACAGAAAAAACTTGCAAACTCCACACAGAAGACATGCAAGCCTGGTTCAAACTGTATAGTTTACATAATTAATGTTAAAACATAGGTGCCGAGTGGGATTCAAGATAGCTTGTTTTTAAAATTTGCTATTCTCATATCTTATCTCATATTCTCATACGTAAAACATTTTGAAAACATAAAATGTTTTCAAAATGCACCAAATTCGCAGGATAGCTTTATTAGAGTCTGTTGATGCG
>CAFUXE010000822.1:380255-394802 GCA_903364295.1 Serranus cabrilla | reverse complement strand
ACCAGCTCAAACTAACCTCATTTAACCAGACACTTTTGAGAAGTGGTCGAACATGGGTTGCATACACGAACACAGCCCTAACCAGAAAGAGTTAAAAAAAAAAAACTAACATAAAGTTAAGGGATTAACTAGAATTTCAACCAGTGTCAGGCAGCTGCAGCGTAGGCTGCACATGCAGATACCACTGGCAATAGTCTGTATTTACATAGTACGCATCAAAACTGTGCCGAAGCCTCAATGAATTAGACCTCAGCCACATTTTTTGGAAGTTTAAACTAGGTTACATACTGTAACCCCAGAATTTATTAAGGTTTGTGGCCGCCAATATCTAAACACGCAACTTCCCATCAGTCTCCACATTGCTCTGTTAGCTGACAACCACCACTGATCAAGAAATGGTGAAATGTGGTTTTAGTCAACCGCTGTGGCTAGCTGGCTCTCATTTGATTGGATACATTTTTGTCAACGGCCGAGTGCAGGATGAGCACTGGTCCTCCACATGCATCCAAACAAATGTGAGAGTCAAACTGTCTCTTTAACGTATGACTAAAGTAACTTCCACTGAGAATAGTTTGTTCCACTCACCCTTCTTCCTGAGTTCTGGTTTGCCTTTCTTGACTGTGGCCATGACCATGTCACCCACTCCTGCAGCGGGCAGACGGTTCAGACGCCCCTTGATGCCCTTTACAGAGATAATGTACAGGTTCTTGGCACCTAAAAGACAGAGGGAAAATATGCATAACAATTAGAAGACAGCGTAGTACATGACGAGTAACAAACTAACAAATTCTCTAAAAAATATAGCATTCACGTATTTCAGAACTGACCAGTGCAGCAGCACTGTCAGTTTGTCTCATCACTGATTGAGATTAGTCAGCCACAGTTTGTCGCTGCCATCTCACCCACAGTGATGAGGTTCATATACCCTTTTACGACAACTCACCCAGCCACTGAGCAGACAAAGCAAGTGCTTTTGAAAGGGGGGCACTAAACAAATTGGCCAAAATATAAATCTTATAGTATCATAATTAATCAAAATCTATGACACAACTGTCTGCTACTTAACCAACACAAGCAACCTGTCGTCTCCATATTAAGCATGCAGGTATGAAGCAGACAAATAAGATGCATTACTGAAAATGTGACGCTATTCCTTTCCAAAAATACTTGAGGCTTGCAAGGAAAACATTTTCTTCCAGAAATCAAGGTTAAAATGGCAGGGTAGGAGTAATTGATAGCAGTCATGATAATACAATAGGTAAGTTGAAGCATACCTGTGTTGTCAGCGCAGTTGATGACCGCTCCCACTGGGAGACCCAGTGAGATGCGGAACTTGGCTCCAGAAGAACCACCACGTCCTGAAAGAAGACATTAAATAACAATTAAAAGTAGAAAGGCCCTTCTTAGTTTCATTAAAATCAGGTATTTAGTGTTTCAGCAATCCTGCGTTCAACAGCCAACCCAACAATCCTAAAGCACAACCTCCTTAGCAGAAATATCAATAATCCCTGTAGCATTCATAAAGACATAGGCTTGTCAGATTCATTTTGAGTTTAAACTTATAACTTTTTTTGCATGCTTTCTGTCAAGCAAGTGATCTACTGCCACATGACGAACATATACAGTAAACAAGTGGCCATTATAAGCTATTTTAATACAATAAGGGGCTATACAAACCTTGAGATTTAACAGCTAATAACTTAAGTCAGTTGACAGAAATATACCAGAATTCCTGGAATAATCATCTTTAAAATCAGAAGGCCACAAATTACTTGAAACACACATTTTACTAATAATGCCTTGCAGAACACGTAACAAACACAAGCTGGCTGCCGCTTTATATTTCCTAATAAATTTGTTGCAACTGACACTAAAGTCCCAAGTTGGACACGGATATCCAGAACAACCTGAATGTATTGACGCTGTCGGCGCTGCCTGGCTATCTGTTAGCCTGCGCTAGCACCGACCAACTTCACCGGACTAAAGTTTCGCAAGTAACTTTGCTTTTAAATACACTTAAAGGTGCTACATTAATACATCTTTTTTAAGTTCAAAGCAAGCCGAAAATTCATATTTTCTACACGTAGCTTTACTTGCTTCATGCCTACACGGCGCTGACAGCGAAACATGTCCACTACAGACTAGCTAGCGAAAACAGTATCGCTCAAATATTGCAAACCGGTCATAGAAATTTTAAACTAATCGCATAAATATGTTGTCCTCCCTACTCTATCACTCGCAATCCATATTATAAGAGCTGATGGGGAATAAGAAACAGCAGATGAATGTGGATTTTACAAGGTGGGTTTCGTACCTCTCTTAGACATGGCTGCAGTAGGGAAAGAGGAAGAAGGAGAAAAGAATTGTGGGATATAAAGTTGAGCGGAAGTTCATCCGGGTCAGCATGACGGATAATTCATCTCGGGCTCCCCCTGGTGGCGGGCTGTAGTATAGGCATAAGTTTAGCGGATGTAACAAGTAATGTAATGAGCCAAACTAAAACTCAAAGTAGAGGTCAAATACAATGTTCACAAACATGTTTTATGTCATTATAGGTAGAAATGTGCAGAATATCTATCTATCTATCTATCTATCTATCTATCTATCTATCTATCTATCTATCTATCTGTCTATCTGTCTATCTGTCCGTCCGTCCGTCCGTCCGTCCGTCTGTCTATCTCTTTATTTATCTATCTCCGCTTGTCTGTCGGGTCTGTCTGATATCAGCTTCCTATTTCCATTATTAGAAGTTATGTATGGTGCAGTCTCCTCTAACTGAGATTCGATTACTTTTGTGCATTACCCCTGACAAAAACAGAAGATCAACAGTAGATGTCATGTAGATGTAGTATATCTGAAACTTAGAAACCTGACGATTAATTAGAGATTCAGCTCAGGGCTGTGTCATGTTCAAGTCATAAACATGTAATAAAAAATGATTAATGAATCAATTAATTAAAGAGATTTAAGTGTATGTTTAGAACGTTTGACGTTAGGCCTACAGAGATTTTTTGCAAGCACTTCTTTTCTGCTCCTATTGCCAATATACCTAGTAAAGCCAGTAAGAAGGTGTGATCCTAATTTTGATGATCCTGTGTATTGCTTAGCATTGAGTTCGTCGTTGTACTGATTTCATGTGCGAATAAAGTTGATTTGAACCCCCCATTCTTCCTGCTGATGCATCACGTATCACTTCTGAGTTTTTCAGTTCGTCAGCTTGTAAACACTTTGTTGTTGTTGTTGTTTTCAACCTGTTGCAGTGCATTACACCACACATAAACGTCTATGCATTTCTCTGCTGATTGCTAAGAGTCTGAGTTGGCATCTTCACGCAACACCAAGGCAATGCAAGGCGATGAATTGCCGTCTCCTCCAGCGGGGGCGAGGCTTCAATGCGCTGTGGCTCTGTCTCTATACGTTGAGGGCTCCGTGACAACGTGGCGGTTAACAGCCAATAAGAATGTTTCTTAAAATATTGTTCTACGGTGTCCTACTTTCTATTGGTTAGAATCCCCTTTAGGGCGATGGTCATTGGGTAGCTGAACAACAAGGCCCGCCTTCTTGACATTGTTATTTAAAAGTGAAGAGTGCCAACGCGTACTGATCTGCTGTTCACAAACTGAGAGGAAGGTGTTGTCAGAAGCTGCCAAGACACTGGTGAGTTTTTTTTCTTGTCTCTAAAACTTGATATTTGAGGTATTAAGCGTCATATAGAGCGTGTAGCTCAGCTGAGCTTCCAGCAGCATGAAGGAAAATAAATAAATATGTGTTTAATGATGGGATTCATCTGGACTGCGGGGCTTCCACACTTAAGGCTCATTCTTATCAATGCAGCACTAATTACGATTTGTTATCAATTTGAACGATAATGAGAGAAGTTTTTTGTGGATTTAAGCTTTAAGGCGTTTTAAACCCTGTGATAACACACATCCTTATACCGTTATCTTGGGGTTAATAGTGACTTGATTTTCTGTCAATCACAGAGTCACAGTCATTGTACTGATTTCAAACACTTACTGTCAGTAAAAGGATGTGTTCTTGTGTCTGTAATGCTCTGCTCATATAAATGTGTAGTTAAAGAGACTGGGGATTGTTGGCTAAATATGCCGATCACATGTCTTAACACAAACTGCATATGTGTTGCAAAATTACCATATTTGGGATGGGGGGTGCGTCAGAAAAAATGTTTGTTAGCAGGCAGGATTTTACAGCAGGACCTACTGTACTGTAGCCTGCATGAATGTGTTGAGAGTTGTAGAAAGTTATATCTTGGTACAGTTCAGACTGCTGTCTGTCAATGAAAGTACCAAACTAATTTAAACTTATAGAGAGACGTACACAAAACATTTAATTTTACTGGGAGTCTCAGCTGTCCAGTCTGAGAAAAAAACTCTAACATACTAACATTCCAACAACTTTTCTGGTTTGGTCTAAAAGTTGAGGCCCAGGAATAAGCTGATTTGGGTGGTTGCCATGGTTAGCAGAAGTATTGGTAAACCCAGATGAGTCTGATAGAGCAGACAGATATATCAGTTGATTGATACTATCAGCAGATATTAGCCATCAAAAATCAGTGTCAGTGTATATGCTGTCTGACATGTGCCAATATTAATATTTTTTAACAACATGCAGAAATGTTGCTTGGCATGATTTAGAAATGGTGTTAGCTTTTTTTTTATATATATTCAGCAATTGACAGAAACTGAACAGTAATAATGTTTTTCAGATATTTTTTTGTCCTATTTATTCTTTATTTTCTCAGTTATCATTTATAGAATTGGCTGACAATGTAATACATTGTTAAATGTAACTTAATGTTAAATATTATTAGAAAAATGTTGAGAAAGTAGTTCTCTTTGTACATTTACACAAAATGGTGCACAATCCACATAAAAAAGATCTATTTTTATTCCAGCTCAATTACTATATGGACCACCATATTGATACATTTTCCCCTTCTAAAAATCTTTATTCCCTCAGTTTGAGGTTTCGACCTTTGGGGGGCGCTATAAGCAGTAAAAACAGAGATGGAAAACCGCTGTGAAATCACAATATTTTATTTTGTGACATGTCTTTTGCTTTAAGTATTTTGTTTTTTGACTGGTATACTGTTTTTTATTTACCTTGGTGGCCAATAAAGTTCTATTCTGTTCTTTCTTTGATTCTGAATCCTCTCCCCCCAACCCACCCCCACCTTCTCACACATACACACACCGCCATGTTTTGACTCCATCCCAGCGCCCACCAGTCAGTTATGATGATGCTGTCACTAGCATCCCTCTGCCTCCTGGCCACAGTTGCCTTTGCTGTCCCCGCCCAGGAGAAGCGCATCCATCACCAGGCTGACCTGAGTGACCACGCCCACGATGATGGTCACGGCTTCCAGTACGACCACGAGGCCTTCCTGGGCAAGGAGGAGGCCAAGACCTTTGACCAGCTGACCCCTGAGGAGAGCAAAGACAAATTAGCGTAGGTTCACGAGCAGTAGTAGAGCGTTCTTCTTGTGCATTTTTTTGGTTTGCATCAGGAGGCCTGTAAACGGCAGCAACACAAACACTGGTGCATCCAACACAAGGTTGTGTTCTTATATGTTCATCAGGTTCTTCTTTTGTTTTGCTTTTGGGGCATGTGCTCATCAGAATTTGGGGTTCTGTTCCAAAAGCACTGAGAGAGCAGCTTATCGATAACCTTGACCCCTTTCTTCCCCCGTAGGAAGATTGTGGACCGCATTGACACTGACAAGGATGGCTACATCACCCATACAGAGCTGCACTACTGGATCAAACACAGGCAGAGGAGGTACATCGAGGAGAACGTGAACAAACACTGGAACGACTACGACAAAAACCAAGATGGAAAGATCGCCTGGGAGGAGTACAAAAACACCACCTACGGCTTTTATCTGGGTAATACTCTGCGTATGAAAGATGTACCTCCATTCTATCCAAAAGGTCAAAGGTCACTGTGACATTGTGCAAAAAACACTCTTCTGTCCACTATTTTATGCCATAACTCAGGAACAGAAGGGGAAGCAATTGGTGGGATACTGAATTAGTGACACTAATCTGACATTGTGTAAACTGCAACCTAACTTGTTGATGAAAAGTTCAAGGTTTCAAGGTGGTAATTCCAGTTCAAAATTTACTGGATAAATCAAAACCAACTAGGATGTTTGTTTTTCTGGGCATTTCAATAACGACTTGTCCGCCGATGTAGGAATGGACCTCAATATTTTTTATATTTTATATTATAATGCCTGTATTGTTGATAAGTAAAGCTTTTTTTTCAGGTGAGGAATTTGATGATATTGAAGACAAAGCCACCTATAAATCCATGCTCACCCGCGACGAAAGACGATTCAAGACAGCTGACCGAGATGGTGATGGTGTTGCTACACGTGAGGAGTTCACGGCCTTCCTTCACCCGGAGGAGTTTGATTACATGAGAGATGTGGTAGTGCAGGTAGAATCTACACTCTAATCTCCATAAGATGAACTTTTACTTACCATGCTAATTATGTGGCCTTTTAGATGCAATTCCAGATGGTAGACTTGTTTCATATTTTACAAGCATAAAAACATTTGGAGACAAATATATGCTTATTTTGTGTTAAAATCAAATCAGGCATTCATAGCACAACTGATCACAGTCAACATTACACATAAACCGTGACATCAACTAACAGGACTGGACCACCATGACAACTAAATCATTTTCTCACTCAGGAAACTGTGGAAGACATTGACAAGAATGGTGATGGCAAAGTCAACATAGATGAATACATTGGTAGGTAACTCCCGTTTTCTCTACCCAACCAACCAACCCCCCAACCTGTTAGCAATCGACCCTAAATTTGTGTGTGCTGCTGCTCCACAGGTGACATGTACACACCGGAGAATGGGGAAAGAGAGCCGGACTGGGTCCAGACAGAGAGGAAACATTTCTCAGAGTTCCGAGATACCAACAAGGTAAAAAGCTGCTCAGCTTTTTTAAACTGGAGTGCTTGATCATCAGATTAATTGTTTTCCAGAACACAGTGACAAGTGATTGTTTCAGTCCGATGTTAGAGTAACAGCTTCCACATGTGGAGAAATAGCCAGAATATGTGTGGTGTTCAGTTACCTGGGTGGGGTTCCAAGTGGAAATTAACAGACACAAATGCAATGAAGTGAATACCTTGACTACAGAGAAATATCAGCTGAATCTTTACCATAGACTGTTTGTAATGGATAACATGACAGCTCCCAAAAAGTGAAGCTGAAACATCTGGACCGCCCCCTGCTGGCAGGTTGCATATAACTCACAAATCCCGCTCCCTCCACCATGCCAACACAGGAACTAAAGAATCAAACTACACTCCAAACAAAGATTTCCCAAAGATGGTTTCAAGCTGAAAAGAAATCTCTTAAATCTCCTGAAATGTATATATGGAGGTTTGACAACAGAATTAACAGTAGGCTTGTGAACGTGACGCTGCATTTACTTTCGCAACAGGCAAAAATAATGTGTGATTTCTCCAGTGTGACATGTCACCATTCCACTGATTTCATGCGTTGAATGGATTTATTTTTCAAATGTGTGTGTGCCCCCACTGTGCCTGTTTCTTCCAGTCACTTCCTCAGTAAAGCAGTTGTGTGTCTTACAGGATGGCTACCTAGATGGTGCTGAGGTGGCCCACTGGGTTCTGCCAGGAGAGGTTGACCATGCTGACAATGAAGCCAAACACTTAATCCATGAGACCGATACTGACAAGGTAGACTGCCTAAACCCTTTGACACAACATCAAAAGTCAACCATATTCTAATATTGTACACACACATACCACTGCACAGCAATTTCATAAATAATTACAGTAGTACAGGTACAACACATAGAGAGATCTTTTTTTTTTTTTTGCTATCAAGAACATTAATTAACGTGGTGCAAATAATTGGGTGATTAATTATTAACCAGCTTCTGTATGTGTCCTGCTTTCTCTTACTCCTGTTTGTATCCACTCCTTCTCTTTCTGTCAATCATAAACCAATGTTGGATGGAATCTGGGGATCAAACAACAGGACCAGAAAATCACCAAGAAGGAGATTCTGGCCAACTGGAACATGTTTGTGGGCAGCCAGGCAACCAATTATGGGGAAGACTTGACGAGGAGACACGATGAGCTTTGATGAGCTATCAAAAGCTAATTTCAGTTTTTATTTCACTACTATGGAGAATTTAGTTACCATGGTTTCGGGGGTCGGGGTGGGACTCAGTAAAGTGAGGTTCTGACTCTGGGTTGAAAGGGTATCATCAGGTACCCTTGTTCACACATTCACGCACTATCAGTTTAACATCAGCACGCACTCACATACTGTGTATGTGAATACAGATGATACCGCACACACAAACACACACAGTCCTCTCTTTGCTTTACTTATATATCTGTGGGATTTTTTTTTTAAAATGTGATGCAGATCCTAATAAGTACCTTATTCCTGTTGTCCAGTGAAAACTGTATCTCCAAAATTTTACAAGCAAAACTGTGGATAATGTCCAATATGCACTGCCATCCAGCTGAAACAATGCTTTTTCTATGAGCCCGAGGTTCAAATGTGGTCTCAACATATGGGGATGCAATTAGTCTTATTTAATAAAGACCACCACAAATTGGGGATAAAGAGTTTTGTTTTTTTTGATAGACATGGTTACATTTGCTAGATGCTTGTGAACATTTGTTGTCAGAAAGTGTTTAAAATACTCAATTGGAAGAGAGGGGACAGGGTGACTGAAGGGCTGTGTTACTGAACTTTTTGGGGTTTGACCATTAAAGTTTTGTTTTTTCTACAAATGTGGTTCTTTAATTTTGCTCTAACAACTCCTGAAACTTCAGAATCAGATTGTTTTGACCACCACCGTGTCCTGCCTACAATAAAGCATTACATTTAGTTTGAAGGTGTTGGTGCTAAAGCAGAGGTAGGACTATTGATCAGCTTATCAACTATCGATGAATAATTCCAAACAGTTGTATTTAAAGCTAACAATTTGATTTTGGTTTATAAAACACACATAAGGACTATTCCTTTAAACATGAAATTGCATATTTTTAATTTAGCATACATTTAAATTAATTAAACTTTATCTTTATGGCACTTTTTATATCAATTAAATGTAACACAAAGTGTGTCACACTATACAGCTATATATATATATTTATTTAATGTCATATGTCTATCCTTCCCTGTCCTCTGCTTGTCAGGATGGCCGACTGACACTTTCTGAGCTGCTTGACAAGAGGGATTACATCATTACCAGCACCATCACCGACTATGGGGGCATGAGGGTGGACGAGCACGATGAACTGTAAAACACAAAACATATGGAATTATGTTTTTCATGGTATTTTGGAAATATATGCAGTTGTCTTGCAGAACAGTCAGGTATGAATTGGCTAATAATAACAATAATTCTCCACTGAACATCTACCTTGGTAAGGTAGATGTTCAGCGATTGACATTTTTCTAATGAATTTATCTTGTAAATTACAAAACAAAAACAGGCAGCTATTGGTTTCCATGTCTCAGGTTTAATGAAAACAACTTGTTACGATAATTAAAAACAACATACGGTTCAGTTGGATCCAGTCCTTGCCTGAAACATAAAGTCAACACTGGCATGGCCCTGTGACAGGCTCAATAACCGCTGGCTGCAAATTCTGTGATACGAATCCTGTGGCTCTGAATTTAAATTTTCTTTTACTTTTTGTATATGTAGAAGCACATGGTAATTAATTAATGATCAGCAGATTCATTTGACCTTTAAAAAAAATAAGATACATTTGTTTCTACCCTTGTGTGGAGCCATATAATAGATGCAAAGTGTTTCTGCAAAGGAGAAGCTTTGAATAGTGAAGAAAAGTCCAGGAAAAGGTCTTCTGCCAATGTTCAGCTATGCAACATGAAGGGCTGCTTCTAGCAACAGAGTGAAAGCAAAATCTATCTCTTAAAGACAAAATGTGATTCTAGAGGGAATTCTTTTTCACAGCCTATCATGGAAAAAAAATACACTTACCTACAGGAGCAAGAAAAATATGCAACTGAAAACAGGTGAAGACACTAAAGGAGTCGGTTATAAAAATCCAAATATGCAAACAATAACTCTATCCGCTCTGTCAGCCACAGTAAGGATTTACATAGCATCATTGTTGTGACAGTCTTGTGCACTCCCGGGTCCTCGGCCTCACACTTGCATCACTGGACGAGCCTCTTTGGCACTGAGGTCAACTCCAGAGGCAGCGAAGCCAGTTCCACCCTGTCAGAACAGATGACAGACCATGAGCAACGCATAAGGGCTCAAATATACTTATCTTTTTAACCACAAGTGCATGAAGACAAACGCTGCGTCATGAAAGTAATGTTCACATACTTGTCGCTGTACAACGCATGTTACTGGAGGATTCCTCCAGATGGAGCACCACATCAATCAGACAGCATAAGGGCTCAAATAAAACACAGAAGAACTTCCAAATGTGCACGGTGTAATGTAAACAACCGTGGCCACACTCGAGGAGGCTGATCTAATGTTTATTCTCAGATCGAGTCAGCATTGCATATATATATGAACCCTTGCACTACTTTATGTTTCAAGTTCACATCGGAGTACAGTTGGGAGAAATTTGGGAGACGAAGCGTTCTCCTGCCACCATCTATCCCCCTGCCATCATATTTAGAAACAATGGAAGCAACAACAACCCTGTTTTTGAAACAGGGTAAATAAAAACAGAATGTGTGTATATATTTACATAATGTATTCAAATGAATGTAGGTCACAAAGGATTTGCTTATCATTGCCATTCAGTTTTGTTTTGTTTTTTTTACATTTTTCAGTGTCCCAGCTACTTAGGATTGTACTTGCTTTCTAATTTACAAAGATTTTTGGAATTCAAGGAGCAATTCAAAGTCTGTGAGAATCTTGATTACACAGGAGTGTTCACATACCCTCTGTATTGGGATGATGTCTTTGTCGGACAATTTGTCTCCAGAGATGGGATCGGTCATGTCCTTCTTGATCAGCTTCTCCACACACTCCTGAGTCACCACAGTCCCCCTGAACATGGGACAGAGAGTGTCGGTTATCCTCTGAGAGTCCTGCCACACAACACCCAACATCTGGGTGTCAGAGTGGAGGGAGACATGCTGACACTTACGATGGTCGCAGAACAGCACAGGGAACACTGTTGCCCAGGACGTCTCTGGTGACTGCACAGACATACCTGTCCTGAAAGGACAAGAGGGGATTATACACTGTTACCAACAGGGAAGAGGAAATACATCTGTTCACATTTGGCCAGGATTCCATTACAGACTGTCAGATATGACCATTTTCAATCACTGTATCCTTTTTTTGGTCAGATAAAAAAAGTGAAAAGTGATGGTTAATTTGACTATTTTTTAGAATTCATTAGAATAATACAATGTTCATTCGTTAATCTAAATAATCCATACTGATTAAAATGGAAGTCATCGTATAGTACTAATCCTTAGTAAAATTGATCCTACTAACAAATCACTGTCATTGACAAAAAGAGGAATATAAAAAAACCATCAGACTGATCCTGTGACCTGCATAGCAAACAGTAAGCGTGGAGTAAGGAACTGACGGCCTCAATCAAGTTATCATTGTCATGCTAGCTTTGTATTTGAATATTTCTGTCGACTGATATTCCTCAACAGGCCTGGAATCACAAAAGCTGTTTATCACTGGGAAGACTTATTATGTTAGTATGCACATGAGAGTTTCATGAACATGACACATGAAACTCAGTGTACAAAATGAGCTGCTGTGACCTCTAGGATAATCACAGCCTCATGAAACTTACAACCACAGACTAGAGACTTAGAGCATTGAGAGGATGGGTGGCTTTACTGGGTATATTGACAGTAAGGGGGCTTCTTCCATCCAATCACCAAAAAATACAAAATCTGCAAAATGCCCAAAGTTTTTTTAATATAATTTAGCAGCAAATGTGTGTAACAAAATAGTACCAAAACTTAAAACTATTGCATGACTTCCGAGATGTAATTGAGCATGGGAACAGTCTTCATATACCGTTGTAGTGTTCTAAATCCTTCTACATTCTCATCATATTATTAATGAATTAACAGATAACAGGTTGTTTCTTTTGGTTAAGTTGTTTTAACTTTATTTTAAATGATGATTTGTTAAACACTGACCAATGTTGCGGACTATGAAGTGCTGACAAAACTGACCTGGCGGGTGAGCAGAGCCACTCGATCCAGGCTCGAGTCCAGCGGGGTGAAGCGCACTGCGATAAGCTCATTCATCTTAATGGGTCGTCCTGACATGGGACACAACACGACCTTACTCTGACAGACAGGAGGGCAGGAGAGAGAAAGGGGAGAGATTAGAAAAGCGACCCCTGCACATTTCATTACACATGACATTACTTCAGTGAAGCCATGAAAAGCTGTGATTGCTCATTGACAGCCAGTGACGGGTTCTGATCTTTGGATCCAGGGTCAGTCTGCGTTCTGCCATCACAACAAACACAGAATACCATGACATTTAGAGCCACAGATGAACTTGGCAACGTTTCCAACCATATACACACACAGTGTATGACTCGTGTTTAAAGCTGCACTGGAGGCTGCAAGTTGTATTACACCCACTGGACAACACGTTTTCACGACTCTGCTGTTTGTCTACAAGTTGTGAACTTTATCATAATAATTAAGTCTGGTGCTAAGTAAGTAAGTTCAGCTTAATGCTGTAGATAGATAGATAGATAGATAGATAGATAGATAGATAGATAGATAGATAGATAGATAGATAGATAGATGGATAGATGGATAGATGGATAGATGGATAGATAGATGATCGATCAATGAATGAATCAAAGTACAGAGGTGACTTATAGAAATGTTCCTTATATCAGCACCTTTAAGGGCATTTAACATTTTCAAAATTCCAAGAATATGAATTTTCCAGATTACAGCTGTACATTTCAGAGACTTTTTTAATGTTCTCTAGAAGTATTGTGGTAAATTCACATTAAAAAAGATGCTCAAGTGTATAAGAAAAAAACTTGAATATTCTCTGAGATTTTAATGTCATGCATTTGTATGACACATAAAACTCATAGTGGTGAATCCATGAGGGGAAAAAAACAACCAAAAATTGGGATTTTCTATTCAGGAAAAACATCTTTTCACTTTGCAAGGTTTCATCAACACCAGACACCACAGAATCTGCCGCTTGCAATGCATTATGTCTGCAGTGGATGATATAAAAAAAAAGATCCAATAAGATTACTCTCATGCCTTTTGTGTAAAAGTTACCATGGTGCATATTCAAACACCAACATGTGATTAATGTAAAGTGGTGTAAATCTGAAAGGATCAACCCTGTCTAACATAAGACATCCCCAACCTGCTGCTGAGGAGATTACTACCCGTACTTCCTATAAATTAAATGTTCTTTTGTAAACACTGGAAGACGTTTCATTAGCTGACGAATCAGCATACAGAGATGTTTGTCAAAAGGAGAAGTCACTCACTGGTTTCTTGAGCAGGGTGGGTTTGGACTCTGGTGTCAGAGAGGGAATCCAGAAACTGGGCAGGCTCTGGCCGGATGTGGAAGCTGAAGCAGCGGTGGAGGGTTCTGCTGAGCCGCTGTCCGTCCTGGCCTTCTCACTTCCTTTGCCCTGCCCTGAAGAAGAAAACATCACAAATAATAGCTCTAGTTATGACTGAAAGCATTAGTCAATAAAACCAATGCATACAGTGCTGTAAGTACAACATCAACAGTCAATGTGCAATCCTGTATTATATGATGGCAAGATTAAATAATCACTGCAAATATTTATTTTATCTGAGTGAGTAAGTAATACTATGAATAATAATATTCTACTACTACCACTCTACACTACTCTGTCTGAACTGAATAATGCTCCTAAAATTGGCAACAGCATGTGTTAAGAGCTGATGAGGAAAACTGAGCTGAGGTGAGATGATGAGTGAGCAGAGCAGGAGTTGTCAGTAGAGTCTTCAGTTCAGTCTACAGCGTGAGGACAGACACCACGGACACGTACCAGATGTGAAAGGGTTGATGGGCTTGGACACAATGCTGTTCTCCCTGGTTTTAAACCTCTCCACCCTCTCTCTTTCCTCTGACTTGGACTCAAGTTGGCTGTTGCTCTTCTGTGCTTGCTTCTGCTTCTCATATGCCTAAAGAATAAGAGGAGGAAAACAAAGCTGAGAATTACCTTTAATTCGTCTGCATATTACAAGAAGAACCAAACATTGAGGAGAATTTCATCGTAATGTTTGTATGTGGAATGTTTGTTAGCTAACCTGTATATTTGGTAGTTTTGGGGATGAATTATTTAAACACATAATTTATTATTCAATGTTCTGTTTATCTCCAGCATATCATGAACTCATTGTTAATAAGTGGAAATAATACTGGCTGATTAACTTTTGTATGATTGATTTTGTGGGCAGATTTGTCGAGGCAATGCTGATCAACTTATAGTGAACTCTTAGCTTTAAT
>CAFUXE010000822.1:338652-368844 GCA_903364295.1 Serranus cabrilla | reverse complement strand
TTCAAGCTTTCCTCCATCGGACCCTTTCGATCCCCTCAAAGGACAGGCCCGGCACAGTAGGAGGGGCCTACAGAGATCACAACAAGTACAGGTAATGAAACTCACCACTCTTGGCTTCTGCATTGGATTGATGTTGGGCTCTGATTCACTGTTCTAAACAGCACACACATTTAATTTTACTTCACACTGAATGCTGATGTCAAAAAATTATTAAATATAATTTCTGATCTCAGCAACATCAGCCTTGGTCATATTGTATTCTAAAATGTGCATTTCTCATCATATAGTAAGTTTGGCTGCATTAAAACAGAATATAGGTCATCACAGTAAAGGAGTGAAATTGTGTGGAATTGCTATATACCCATCCTATACCTGCCCTGTTTTTAACCACACTCTCATCCTTTCCTTACCAGCTCCAAGCCACAGCAAAAAGCAAAGGATGGATTGGATTCCCAAGCTGAAGAAGTCAATTCAGCAGATGAGAAAAAAACTGGATTCAAGGACTTTATAAAGCAGTTGCCTCGTTATAACAGCGCACGTCGTGCCAAAGACCCTAAGGACTCTTTGGACAGGGACAGTGAAGCAAAATCACCATACCTCAAAGACCTAACAGACGTAAGATCATGTTCTGTTTTTGGGTGCTCTACCAAAAACAAGCCACGTTTTAAATGTTGACTAAAGATAAGCAGCCATCTCTCTAGTGTTGGGGCATAGGTGATGCTATAGTCAGGTTTATCCATCTGTCTGTCAGACTCTATCCAGCATCTATAGAGAGCAAACAAAATAATGTGTTTCTGTAGGCCAACCCGGAAGTAGCATCGCCATGTGGTCAATTCAGAATTTACCTATGGGATTTTTGCATTGACTTTTAGTTCATTGCAGAAAATAAACTTAGCAAGGTCATGTAAAAATTCCAAAATTCGTAAGTGGTGGTATTAGCGTATTTTATGTCGTACAACAAAATGTGAACATCTCTTAAGCTTGTGTTGACCACAGACCTTATTTCATAATCAAAAAAACACTTTAAAATCCTCATTGAGTTTGATAGGTTAGATCCCAGGGCGCTAAAATGCTAACTTACTTCTGGGTTTAAGAACTCATTCCTTTGGGGCTCTGTAGAGTGCGATATTTGACAACTACTGACCAGGTGTTGTGGGTTTCTTAGTATACTAATGGCTCTGTGGAAACTCAAACCTTTTTTCGCTGCATGAATTTCAACAAGATAAATGTTATTTAACCTAAAATTTGGTGGTGGGGTTTGTATGCCCCAGTGACCCTGAAAGCTGTGTTGGTGGTAGCGATAGCTACGTAATCAAACTTTTTGATTATTGACCCCATGGTCGTTCCTATAGCTCTACCCCATAGACTGTAAAAATAAGCTCTACCCTCTACAATATAAACAAAACCACTTGAACTATTTACTTTAACAGAAAAGAACTGGAACCATTTTAAATTCTGAGACAAATTAAAACCAGTCACATTGTAGATGTTGTTATGATATTAATGGCAATGTCTTTCCAGATAACTGGAAGGGGGAACAGTTTGCCACTTGGTAAATGCAGTAGTAAGCGCATATCACTGCATCAGAACCACCACACCTTTAATATTGAGCAGCAAATTCTGTTTCCACAGGATGATGTCATATCGCCTTCCTCTACTTCAGAAGAAGAAGACAGTGAGAAGAAACAGCAGAAGAAGCTGAACAAAAACAAAAAGATTAGAAAAAGGATATCCAAGTTCTTCAGATTAAAGATCGAGAAAGAGAAAGAGAAAGAAAAAGAGAAAGACAGGAATGGATCGTATCCTCAGAGACCTTCTACACTGTCATTTGCCAAAGAGGCAGAGCCTACCCCCGGCCCCATCTCTCCAAGTAAGCTTCGTCATCACACTATAAAACCAAGTTTAACTGTATGCCACTAATCTTCCATTGCTTTGAATCAGAGTGCTGTAATAATTTGTGCCTCCAGACCAGAACTAAAATGTTACTGATTGCACGTAGGTTGTAACCTATTTTGTGGTGTGCATGTGACCTCACAGCATATTGACAGTAGACGAAACTGTAGAGATGGGTAAAACTCACATACTTCATGCAGAAATATGGTTTTCATCTGAGATACTTACGGTGTCGTGGTTTATGTTGATGTAGACCACCCACCTGAGTTCTATGATGAAGTAGCAGAACGGCTGGAAAAGATTGCCCAGAAGTCCACCAGTATAAAAAGACTATCACCTACATCCCAGCCCTCTGCAGGTAAACACACACAAACACACACACACACACACGTTATACAGTAGGATATGCTTCTCCTTTAGTTTATTAAAGCATAATGAAACATCACTAAAGACAGAGTCTACACATTTTGTGTAAGACATATGTATGTGGATATACATGTGTTACTTGCACTACTGAAGCTTTAAACAAAAGGCCACAGGAATTCCCCTATAGACCAGGAGGAGGCAGTGTTTCAGAAAACAAAACTAAATCGTTACTGAGGCCAGAATTAACTCACTGGTTTGCATTCCATCTTCTCAGTAGTACGTGTATCCACAGGGTGAAACCAATGCGTGAACTTGTTTTCAGTCTGAAATTAGCCTAAAGTATAGACAAACAGCAGGAGCCGTAGGATTGACCTTCATTGACTTGCTTTGTGTTTTTAGCAGTGTGTGAGAAGGAGACAGTGGTGCAGCAGCTTGCTCAGGTTCTGTCTTTGGAAGGAGATTCTATGAACAAAAAGGTAGGTAATGGTTTATAATAATTGCGTTATTAATTTGTCAAATATTGGCAGCTGTTTGTGGGAAAAGTAGACTTGCGATACAGAAATGTTGTACTGACAAATACTATAAAATTACATCAGTAAACAACATTCTGCTAGAGCTGCTCTGTGATGCTTTGCTCAAAATGATGGGGCATGTTTTCCAGCTTTATGGATGGTGATGGTTTTCATGCTCAGCAGTTTGGCTTTGCCATGTACGATAGTAATTTGCACGTACCTAAATATCCATAGAAACACAGCAGTAGTCATGAAAGTCACAAAATCAATCAACAGGTATTTTTTTAAATTCTTTTCTTTTTGTTAAGCACACAGTCAAAGCTTTTGCATGCATATGTAAGTGGCACTACCTACTGAATATTACTAAATACTAAAACCTTTTACAGATTCAGTCTGACCCCTTTCTACGCTCCAGTCTGGCTCGTCTTTCCTATGCATCATTCGCCAAGCTTCTAGACACTTTCAGCAGCAGTGAGGTCGTTGTGGCACAGGTGCTGCCGCCTACAGCTAGTCCAACGCTGCAACGCATGGCTGTCAGCATGGAGGTAACACGGCGGATAGTCACAGCCACAGGAACCCAGCGCATGCAAGGCTACGCAGAGTGCTACATGGAGACCTTTGCCCCCTGGGTCAAGAGTCATGGAGGATGGGTGAGTGATTTAAAAAAACATTTCTAGCTCTCATTATTCCATTAAAGACACCTGTCATTTGTAGAATATGTGACTCCTTATACAGATCTATAATGAGATAGCTTCCCGAACAGAACAGAACACGATCAGCAGATGGACTTTTGAAATCAAGCTAAAATCACAAATCTGCTATCAGGAAGTCCCGGGGTTGGTTCTTTTCACACTGTAAATGATCTATATATCAGACAAATGACAGCAGACCAAGACACTGAGTCCAAGTCCAAGTCATCTTGAACTAGAATGCACGAGTCTGAGTCATCCAAGTGTAAATTCCCTGACAGCTCAAATGAAATGTACTAACTGGGCACTCAGACCAGAGTTCCTTATCACCAAACCAAACTCAAAGCAGACATGGGTAACTCTGTGTGTGTGTGTGTGTCATCTCATCTTTAGGAGAATGTGGTACATTTTGAAGAGCCTGCAGAGTACGACTGAGTTCTTGGATCTCCCAGGTGTCGTTTTATTCCAGCTAACACTGTGAACACTGAGCTCTGGGTGACAAAGTGAAGAGAGATGGATGTACTTTACTCTGCTCCCCTACATGGATACGCTCTCCTGCAGAGTCTCATCTGGACTGTGAGAGGATTCCTGAAGCCTCTTTGATTTATGGACTTTAACCAGGGTTATTTTTCTTACTTGTTCAGAAAAAAAGTTATTCTCTGTATTGGCCAGTATAAATTATTTTATTAAAAGACCAATCAGTCAGTTTTTGAGTGATGGCAGGTTTGATCAACATACAGCTGCAGGACCAGAACCGGTGCTTTAACCATATAAGTCCAGCCCGTGGCGGCCTTGAAAGACACAGAACATATATCTCCAACCTCAAAATATCGGGGTAAGCTAACAAGAGGCAGAGTAGGGCGGCTCATGCCTTTGCCATCCTAGGGAAAAAATATTGCCAAACATCACTGGTTTAGGACTAGCATGCACCATTCACCAGCTCCTCCTTTACACCTGTTAGCAGGCAGCTTTAGTGAGATCATCATCCAAGGGCCTAACAGAAACATGATCCGACAGCAGCTTCCCACACACTACCATGTTAATGTTTTACTGTTATAGATTTTTACAATACAATCTCAACCACTTGATTCAAATATTCTATCACTGTTAGAATCATTGACGGGTCTTTTGCTACACACATGAACTGTGAACACCAGTTGAATCCAAGGTGTTTTTTATTGTTTACATCATTCATGTTTGAATATATTGTATTAAAGTCAAACAATGTGAACAAATGTTCCAAAAGAAAAAATAACATTTATCATGTATGCTTTCATGCCAAATTAATATATATATAAATATATTTTATAAAATATATTTTGATATTGCTCTCTGTGAGAGGAGATTGTGAGCATAAAGAACTGTGTGTTTACCTTGTGGGAGGGACAGCAGGGATGTGTTGTGATTAGCATTTGTTTCTCAGGCAGGCGGAATACAACTGAAACTCCCGGCGTCATCAAGTAATGAGATTATTTACCGTTTCACTCTGACATTAGAGAAAGAAAAGAAAGCATTAGCTCATAGTCACGATAATTACAATATGGACTTGACCACAATAATTGTGCCTGACCTCAATATCACTGCTGTGTTTACATGCTTGTTTGTTTATTTAATAATGTCACCAACACTTTATGTGATGTTTGACAAACAGCAGGTTTTACTGACTATTATGATTTTAAATTTAAAAAAAAAAGTGAGACATGTTTTACTGTCTTTCTACTCTGTTGTTTTATTTATTGTGGATATCAAAATTAGTTTTTACTTTTTTCACATGTGTGTGAATATTCTTAAGAATTAAAAATCAATTGCTCTTCAAAATTGTGTACTTGTATTGTCATTATATGATCATATCAGTGGCATAACTTGGTTTTTTAAATTAAAGTAATTGTTTGTCGCGCTAATTTTTGCGATAATAAATTGTCTGACAAAAGTATTTATCATAAAACCTCATGAGTACAACATCTATTTAATTACAATAATTTAAGGAATTAATGGGGCTGGAAGGGAAAAGATTTAATGATTTGGAGGAACTGACTTCATGACCAGGACTCATTTCTGGTTTCTCTGTTGGCCTATTAACTTGTGCATCCTGTGTCGCAAAACAATTGGCAGGCCAGGTTTCTGTTTAAAGTTTTCCAGGTAATATCAATCCTATGATCACACAGTACCTAACCACACCCACACTACTGAACATGGGTTGTTTTGAAGAGATATTAAGCTGTAGATGGTTATCAATGAACTTTTACAATGTATTACACGTAATACAAAGATATCTGTTTTGCTGTTAGACATTGAGCTCTGCATTTTTTTTTTTTATAGTTTTATTATCTTAGCTCACAGAAGTGCACAAACTTACAAGCAGTGTTGGTTACATTTATGTTCCACTATAGATTTCCGAATGACTGAACTGACTTATTTACCTGAACGTATTTCTTTAGATTCTATATACTTTTGAATGCTTCAAAATCATCTTGCTGAGCTCATTTGTTTGGGTCATACATGTCATGCCAAAAACACGTTCCTGACAGTGTCTGGGTGTGTCTCCTCTGCTGTTGTTGTTGTTTGGCAGGTGCACTGTGCGCACATAAATTGTTGTAGTTTTTTTAATCTGTTCATGGGAAATGTGTGCCTCATATGAATTTTACGAGGAGTAAATATGACAAAAAGACACTGTCTCACTATGTTAACAAAAGAAAAAGACGATTACTGGTACTGCGCCATGATGGATTCTTCCATATCCCTTGATATCCCTAAACCCTTTCCCCTGGTTCCATTAAACTCAGAGCCGTTTTTCCTATAATCCCGTTACCTGGATGTTATTAAGCAATCATTTTCAGTTGTCTGTTTTTAAAGATGGTAACTATATCCATGAATCATAAAAAAGTACATAAATCAGCTACTTACCTTCCGCTACTCCCCAACCCTGCAAACAAGTGACTGTTACTGTACACAAAGGATTTACAGACAAATATTTATTTTTATTTACACAGATAATTCCCTAAACATGTATGATTGATGATTTTAAAGAACTGTACATCTGTATTCCTTTTTATAAGTATACTTTTGTATGTTGTGAACATTTCCGACAGTTTTTTAAAGTAAAAAAAAAATATGCATAATAATCCTGCAAAAAACTGCATGTTCTAAGGATCACTTTGGTAGATGGTCTCTGATTATTTTGAGACGTGTTGGAGAGACAGAAAAAGAAAGGAGCAAGTTGTGCACACCAGGGTTCAGGTAAGTCCTGCATCACTTCCTGCTGTTTCAACATGTGTTGTGACCTGTTAGCAGCTGGACAGCTGTAAGGCATGGTGGTAATTCTATTCCCTTAAAATGAGTGAGTGTATGCTGTTGCTTATGTTTCACCTGGAGGTATGACTTTTAACTAATGTAATACTTCCTTTAACTGGCAAACTTTTTTCTCCTATCTCCCTTTGGTTTCATTAGATAAGACGCACTGAGTTGTCAAAAATAAAGAGGGACATTACCCTATGATTTAAACAGTCTCAGTAATACTGTACTAACAGCATATGATTTTTCTGCTTTTGCTATAACACAAAATTATACAGCATATGCTCCAATAAAAAGACAAACGTGGATAACCTCATGGTGAATCAGGACAATAGAGATAGACACAGAAATACCATCGCAAAATTTGAAAAAAATATTGCTGTGATGATTACAAAAAAACTATTAACACAGCTGTAAAGACAGAATTGTATAATATACGAATATTATACAAGGCTTGAAATAATTAAGAAACAGAGCCAGCAGGTTATAAAGTTAAGAATCAAACAGTGAGTAAAGTGAGTAACAGAATGCATCCGTTGCTGTTCCATGAAACAGAAATATGATTAAGATAATTTATAAAACATTTCACACTGTTCATTTTTATATGTGATGAAAATACTGAAAACTCTGGATACAAAGTATTCTAAAATACAGACAGGTGTGTGTGTATCATTTTTCTTTGACTTGAGTTGACATTGAACAAAGGACAAATTGCTAGTATCCATTGCAGCCACTGATCATTTTAGTTGTTTTTTTTAGTGCGTTAGTGTTCTATAGGGAATCTTGAGGCTAATTTAGAACCCATTGTGATGTGAATATTGGAAAAAGGAGCCAATTTCAGGTCTGAGCACCACAATTCAGAGTCCACTATGTGGATTGGAGGTTCTGAAAATTTGGGTCAGGTTGGGCAGGTTTATGAGATCCCAGAGGAGAGTGTGATAAGACTTCCCATCAGCTGGTCTGGAGTCAGTCCAAGTGCTTCTCAGCACACAGAATCTGACAGTACATCAGCATGGAGAACACCAGAGCCAAGATCTGACAAGAGAATAAAAGCATGATGAAAGAGATTTTTATAAACTCACGATAAAAAAAAGCTGGAATTTAGACTTCAGACTTTAGAATTTACTGTTAATAGCTACTGACACAATTATAATAAAAGTGAAGCACTGTACTGTCTGCAGTTTTTCTCCACCAAGAAGTAGGGAAAAGTGTCAATCACTGGATAGGCCTACTGTTAGTAAAACATAAATGCTGTGGTATTATGAATATTTTTAGAATTTGGATTCATTCAGAGCTTCACCCTTATGGATTTTAGCAGGTCGACAGTAAGATGACTCTGTGGGTAAATGCTCTTTTTGTGAATTAAGCAAACTAAAGGACTAAAAGTGAGGACTTTGAAAAGTGAGGGGGGCTTGTCCTCTCATCACCAGTGGCTGTCTCTTTGTCCCGACCAACCGGGAGTAAACAAAGAGGGGTGACAAAATATCACCTGTAGCACCACAGCTGTTCAATAAAGACATTATGAATTAATAAAATGCACTCAGCTGATACTGTAAAAGAGGGTTTCAACTGAGAGGGTAAAATAACCTTCGAATAAATATTGAATGTAATTACCTGCACAACACCAATACACACTCCAAACACCAGCACTGAGGGGATGTTATCCAGCAGCCACTGCCTGGCTTTCTGATAACACGGCTGTGGAGGACAAACGGAGACAGAGTGAGGGAGGAGAGGGAACTCACAGAGAGAATATTAATAGATAGTAACAAAAACTGACTGACTGAATGAGTCTGAGGTATCACAATCTAAAAACAACGACCTCGTATGTTTTTCCCCTGTGACATTTTTTTTATGCTTTATACTCCATTACTTGTTTTCCGCCTTAACTTTCACTTTCAACTTCTTAACGTTTCTTCTGCCTTAGTATCTCATACATACTGTGTCCATTAGAGGGCGCCACTAACTGTAAATGTACATCGGCCCTAATAAGGTGTTGTACAAATGACAACTGGGGTCGTAATTCAGGGGAGGACAGTCTCCAGAAACAATGAACAATCAGGTCAGCACTGGGGAGTTCTTCATCCACTGAGCTGAGCATATTTACCATATATCTCCACTCTGTATGAGAGATGAGCACCACTCCTTTACTACTTTGTCTGAAATAGTTTTATCACTATATGAAACAACTGGAGGATGTTTGTCCTCCTACCTTGCATGAATGTGATCAAAATTGTGATTAATTGTGTGACTAATTGTGATCAAAAACTAGTCAACAATGTTTCCAATACAGCCAAACACCAGGACAGTGCAGCAACACCAGACATAACATAATAACAACAGTTAGTGGTTAACTTTACTTTTACAATGAGCTTTTTGTCCCTCAGGATACTCCAAAACACACAAATACACACATCACGGAAAGTAGAGGCAGAAATGTATATTACTTTGTTACTGCCAAACATAATGTAACCTTTGCAA
The DNA here is from genome assembly GCA_903364295.1 of Serranus cabrilla. Taxonomy (NCBI): domain Eukaryota; kingdom Metazoa; phylum Chordata; class Actinopteri; order Perciformes; family Serranidae; genus Serranus; species Serranus cabrilla. Next base: position 359,612 of record CAFUXE010000822.1, on the reverse strand, counting down.
AGAGTTATGGGAGTTACATCGAGTGTGTGTGTGTGTGTGTGTGTGTGTGTGTTTTCTTTTATTAACCATTGCTGCCAGTTAGCTTAAACAGTTCCTGAGGCGTTTGACCTACATGCTGCACACAAGATGTTTCAAATGGCCTCATTCTCTCAGACTAAATCTGAATTTATTCCAGATGAGGGTATCTGATTCTTACACACATGAAGAATGAGGAATGCTTCATTCTAGTCGATTTTTCACAGCTGTGTGTATTCAACACCATTGTCCCATTATAGTCGTCTGAATGAAATAGCCACTGCAGTGCTTCTGCATATTCATTCATTCATTTTTCTGTAACTTTTTATCCAAACCCGGGTCACGGGGAGCCGATCACAGCTGCATTGGACGAGAGGCAGGATACACCCTGGACAGGACGCCAGTCTATCGCAGGGCTGACACTCACACCTTAATTTAGAGAAGTCAGAGTACCCGGAGAGAACATGCAAACTCCACACAGAAGGCCAGGATTGACCCGGCAACCCTCTTGCTATGAGGCAAGCGTGCTAACCACTACACTACGTGGCCTCATATTCAACATATTAACCACAAATTACGTGGTTTATATTTTCCTGCATGCTGCTGTCAGTCTTTTCTTATCTAAATACATTTTAGTGTTGTATGAGAATCAACTTGTAGAGACTTGGACCTTGTTTCAATTAATCATATTGCACAGTTATGTGTGAACCACCAAAAAAAACCCAACAACAACATAATTGCTGGGGAAAAGTATTGAAAAGTTCAAGTACAGACCTTGAAGCAGGAGAATATTAATAATAATGCTGATGTGACAGAATACTTCAGATGTGAGTCCAGGGTAGGCACAGCCACATTTTCTAGATTAGTTTTGTTTCAATTTGCGAATAGCTGATCTTTACCTTAAACTTAAATAATTGTATAATAATCATATAATTTGTCAACGCAGCTGGAACAACTTTGCCACAAATACTGCATGCAGTGTGTGGTGACGGCCACAAATATTTGTGGTATATTTTTTTTCTGACACAAGACACTGAGTCACATTCATGCATCTGGAACAAATTTGGATTTTTCATTTGAGAGAATCAGAGAAAATAGAAACAGCTTGTTAGTTGAAGCTCCCCTCATAGCTAAGCAACAAACCGACCTCACTCCATCCGTCAACACACTGGTCCGTCCCAACAGAGCAGCAGGATGAAGGCAGCGTTCCATTCAAGACATCATACCAGTCGGTTTTGTTAGTTACTCCACAACATTTGAACTGGGAGAAGAGGAAGTAAAATACAAAGATCAGAGTGACACCAAACACACATCTCATATATAAGCTATTAGTCGCTGTTGAAAACCAGCTTTAGGGATAAAAGGGTACACACTGACTGCGCTTTTTCACATCCAATTCAAACAATTCAGCAGGTAGATTCTATGTGATGAGAATGAATAATAAATGAATGAATTCTCACCATTTTCTGGACATTGTCCCAGGATTTTTTTAGTCCAGGTTCTGATGTGTAAATCTTCATGCCTTCCTTTAATTCACCTTGAGCCTTTGAATCCAGCTAACAAAAACAGAAAGACACACACATTCAAATGAGCATACATACATACACAAACATACCTACATACCTACATACATACATACTAAATAGACTTCTACTGCTGCTGAGCCTCATAACTGGCTAACACGGCTGAGCTTTTGGCAGTGTGCATATACATCAGTTACTTTTGTGATTAAACAATTCATTGTTAAATGTCAGAGAATACTAAAAAGACAACTGGATACAATTCCCCCAAAACCAAACATGAGGAGTTATAAAGATAACATGTTTTGTCCAACATACAGCCAGATTCCTTAAATTACTTCTTTTACAGTGCAATACTAATTTTGTTTTTGCTTCTTTTAAAGAAGTGTGAATTTGTGTTATGTTCCTTAACAAATAGTATGTTGAAAGGTTCTGGGGTGGTTGTGTCAATGTCTTTTCTTAAGTAATATGTTGAATATATCTTCATCAAAAAGAGTTGTTTTGTGTTCACTTTTAATAGATATTATCCTTAACATTTAGTAGCCTATTTGTATTTTCTCTTACACAGGAAACCAGAAATTAAATGTTTTGTGCTAATATCAAAAGGAACAGGTGACAACGCTGTCTCTTCAAAGCAAATACGTAAAAAAAAAAAACATTTAAAAAACTAGAAAAAACCTCACCTTGTCATGGAAGATGTGTATAACCAACGTTAGAGTCACCTCTGTCAGGACCAGGAGCAAAAGGATCACAAAGAACTGTAGAACAGAGAAAAGCATTTGAAGCGTGACATTATAATCTATAAAGTATACAAGCTACACAAACACACACAAACACAGAAAGAATATCTGTAACTTTCTGTCATGTGGACTCACCATAAACAGAAGGCAACGCTGCTCTTTAAGGGCTCCGAGACAACCCAGGAAGCCGGTGACCATGGTGATGCCACCAGCGACTAGCAGCAGATTGGCGGCTGACAGGGATGGAAATGACAGGGGAAGAGAGGAAAACTCTGCCTGTGTGAAGGACAACCAGACTCCAATCCCAAACAAGCCGCATCCTCCTAGCTTTTCAGGAAACGTAATGTCAAACCAGTGTCAAAATCAGCATTAATCATAATGCATTGTCCAAAAAACTGCTTAGTTGCAAGGAAAATAATGGTGGCATTGTACAATTCTGCAAATCACAGATAGGTCACAGTAATCCTTAGTGTTGTGTTCTGTGGAAGGACCAACAAACCAACCCAGAACTTTAAACCGAGAGGTGGATATTCTCGTCCTTTTGTTGTGAGTTTTCTCTGGAATCTCTAATCCTCCATAACCAGTGCTGGAAGAAGTATTCAGATCCTTTCCTTAAGTAAAAGCACTAATACCGCACTGTGGAATTACTCCACTACAGCTAAAAATCCTGCATTCAAAAGTACAAAAGTATCAGCATCAACATGTACTTAGTGTATCAAAAGTAAAAATAGTCGTTATGCAGGATAGCCCCACTCAGATTGTTTGATACATTTAAAAGATTATTGGATTATTTGTATTCACGCCTTTACTACTTACAAGAAGTGTTTTAATTTGGAAAATAAAAAATAGGGCTCATTTTAATTACTTAATATACTGTTTATTGGTTGGATTTAAAAAAAAACATAATCACTTCAAATTGATCATGTTTGTTATTGTAAATCTCGTCAGCTAAATGTAGTGGAGTAAAAAGTACAATATTTGCCTATTGTACTTAAGTGCAGTACTTGAGTAAATGTTCTTTTTTTTTTTAAGTTGCGTTCCACTCACTGAGTAACCAAGTGTTTCTAGTACCTAACCTTAACCAAAGTCTGTTCATATGTTGTGTCCTCAAATGTTTACATTATGATGCAGATGTCACATGTTTGCAGCGTCTTTAAAGCAGCGGTCATCATGTGTCCACGTTCATTGTTATTATCTGGGGTTTGCAGAAGCGTATAATGACAACTGGATAGCTTCAAAAAATGTTTCTAGTAGAGAGTGGCTTAGATAACATAGTAAATCAATTCAGAAGCATGCAGGAAGCGCAAAAAAAACTCTTCACAACTCTGATCTTTGAAACACACTTGTACAGGTAGAGAACTAGAGAAATTAAGAATTGCGTTGTTTTTTTGCAGATACTGACCCAGAAGATGAGGTTAAAGACAAACATCAAATATTTGACACAGCACAAACACCTCCGAGACACTGACATCCTGTAGAGGAAAGAAGGGGAAAGAGGAGCAAGAGAAATATGTTTAAACAATGCTGCATGTCACCACTAACTGAGACTGGCTTCTGTGTTTTTGTGATTTTATGTGGGTTACAATAGTTAAATAACTAGCTGAGGAATGAATGTACGGCCTCTTTGTTGTGGTCCTTTTTGAAGGCTGGTGTGTAAGGGGGTAGCGAGTTACAAGGACGTGGAAAATGTGGTATTTTCCCAAAATCGCAAATGAAACTCATGAAATCTGATTTCACAACCTCTTATCCCTATTATTTGATATTATTACAAGCTTATTTTCCTCTTCTTCTTTTTTTGGTACTTTAAACGTGTTAAACACAGGATAACTAATAATAGATAATAAACTCAATATATCTTGGAAGAGTAACTGTACATTAGCAACGTGAGAACCAGCTCTCTTTTTTGCCAGGACTGCCTGAAATGTTTCTGAGGGATCACAAACAAGATAACATTAGACACACTGACATTACAGGACATTAAACTCATTTTTCCATGTCTACAAGACAGTGTAATTACACAGAAAAAGCTATGGTTTTAAAAAATAACCATGTTCATATTGACTAATTAAGTGTCCCACACAATCTTGGCTGATAATCTTTATTTATGTGTAAATGAAAGCATTTATACAACTTGCTGAATTAGATTTGTTAGATAATCTGTCTAGAAAAGGCAGAAGGGCTGTAGTGATATAGTTCACTACTTTGGATCTTATGGAGCCCCTGCTTCAGAAAAGACACTGAGGGAACCGGGTACTGGACCAGAATCAGGCCGCCACTAGCAGATGCAGGCTTACTCGCAGCACTGCGAGCTAGCAACAGCGCTTGCTACTGCTAGCTGTGTTTTCCTGCCTGCCCACACTGAGACTTTCACCAAAGCCAAAGAGCCTTGGACTGTGATCACTCAGAGGAGTCAGTATATCTCAGTCTTGAAACATAAGTATGTATTATGTTCTCGCCTTTCCCTGGATTGCCTGAAAAAGTTGCAGAAAATGTTGCCAGGAGGGTCTGAAAAGTAGCTAAATTGTTCCAACAGTGTTCCTTGTTGAAACGGTATGTTCTAGTAGTCACATGCTGTACTTTGTGGCCTTGACACAACATTGACTGCTTCAGTTTCCTCTTTGTTTTGCACAGGATGAAGATGGTGGATTTAATGCCCCAGTTCTTCCATCAGGACTAGCTTAGGAAGTGGTTCCCTCACAGCCACAATAGATACTAATTCTTTACAGGTGTCTTTTTATGTTACTATTGTTTTAAGGTAAACTTGAAAATATATAAACTCATCATTTTTGCAGAGCTGCTTTGTGTTGTTGTCAATGATTACTTCATAATTGCATGATTGCTAATGCTAATGCACGCCGCCGATGCTAATTTGAAACATTAACCTTCAGTCACTTTTTTAGAGAAACGCTTTATGAATATGTGTCTAGCTGTTTCTATGCATGCGAGTATTTTACAGTGGAAGTCTGATTTGTCCCTGACTAAGTGGTCCTCACACTAGCTACTGACCCCACACAGGAAGTCAAACTGCTGACGGGAAGGAAGCTCCCTCCTCTCCTCAGTAGACCTAATTTTACCACTGAAGGCATTTCCCATGACCACAGCAAACCTGACTCACAGGAGAGCTCAGGGAACAGATCTTATAAAAAACATACGGAATTATTTTATGGATGTTGTCTCGCCTGTATAAAAGTTAGAAAAAGGACAGAAAGCTTCGTCTTTTGTCATGTCAGTGCATGTTTCTACCAGCTACTCTGACCTGCACAATCAGAAAACTGTCATTAATCGAACACTTTCCTTCACACATCATGTAAACATGTCGTTGAAGGATTTATGAGGACAGCTTCAGAGGGAAATGTATTGTTTCTTATTATTCTTATTGCGTCTACCTTGTGACTGCACTAATGACATCTACAGATGTCATGCACAGTGAAAATAAAGTTCAATTTTTACGCATGTGAACTAAACACCAACATATATAGTGATTATTAAGATAAAACATGTATTCACATGCTGAGTTTTGAACATGCTACTAAATCAAAGTTCATACGGTGTTCAGATTTAGGATCTGTGTATTCACAAATGTAATTCAAACAGACTTTACCTGACGATAAGTTTCAGTTCCTACAAATCCTTTCTCTTTGTCACTCTTCCCGTTGCACTTCACGGCTCATTCACCGCCTGGTTTTGATCTTCACTTAGTTCTCCTTTTCAGCTCTCCTTTGCATTGGTCCTTGAACCAGCCAGGCTTTTTTTTTTTTTCAACCTTTTTTTCCTCTTTCTCTGGATTGTTTATTTAACCTCTGTATTGTTCTTCACAGGCAGAACTCGTCTTCTCACTTTCCTCAGTTCCTCTATATTGAATTCATGCAGTATTCCATCTTGAAGGTTTTAGTCTTCTTTTTGTTTCCTTTTGTTAACAGAACTACGTCTCTCTGTCTCTCTCTCTCTCTCTCTCTCTCTCACCCCCCTTCAATTTTTTCCAGATGTTTGTGTTGTTGCCCGCCCCTCTCTGTGTTCCTCCCCTTTCTTTTTTTCCCTCCCTCCTCCAGCCCACAGCCTCTAGACCTCAGCCTGTCTTATTTATCCCACTTTTTCAATTTGGGTTCACTCTCAATTCTCCTCTGTCTCACTAATGTTCAAATACACAGCTAAACATGCATATTCTCACTATCCTGGCAGCACATACAACACTGTTTCTTTCCTGACCGAATGCTGAACTTTCTTCACATTACTGCTGACCATTTCCAAAGCCTAGGGTTAGTTTCAAAACTTAACAATTTTCAGGCTTAGCTACTACTTTTTCTTCCTTTAATTATAACGTAAACTTACAGATTACAACCTTCATAGTGAGCATAGCTTTAAATCTGCTTTGGCTCTTCTTGAAGTTATGTTATCATTGCAAGTTTTTTTTAGGGCTGTTAAATATTCAGAGGCACTGGTTTTGCCTCCCACCTGCCACCCACAGTACTCTGGTGACTCTTTTGCTGTTAGATTGCTGTGAAGGAGTTTAAACAGTTTAGAAAAGCTCACTGTTACCCGCCCTCTTTGACCCTGGTAAAAAACCCTGCACATGGGGCACGCATTCTTTATTGGTTATGTAATTTTAGTTGTTAGAGGCCCACTGACTTAAAGTCCACCTCTGGTGCAGGCTGCTGCAGACTACAGTGCATTTGTCTATACGGTGCCTTAAAAAAGATGAGAAGCCAACATCTACCGGTCAGTGAGTCCCCATAGTGACAAAGCAGGTCGTCACACAGAGACACTTCTCTCCCTTTAGCACAAACACCAACACGACTCCACCAACCAAAACACTTACTTACTCTCGTAAAGTTGAAAAAAAAAAATATAACAAAGGAGACACACACAAAATAAATGCTGCTTTGCAATTTTTAATGCAAGTTTTGTTGAATTTAAGTCAGCACTTCACAAGGTCAACTAAAATAAAAGCAAATTCTCTTAAAAGAATCATGCAATAAAAGCTAAAAACATACATAAAGTCTTCCACTTCCTTTTATCAGTTACATGTTATTAAATGAAAAGATTAAGGTCAAAAGTATACTTATGTACACAATGTTAAAGTGCAACGCATGATTTGCTTTGATACAATGTCTTTAGATTCAGAGCTTATACACTGGTTGGTAGGAGCATTATTCAATACTAAACTCCTTCAATTCATTTTTTTCTTTACAAACAAAACATCATAAAAAAAAAAGTAGTTGTAATGCCTGAAGCACCATTTAATGAATACCTTCAGAGGCATTACTGGCCCCATTCATTGACACTTTCCCTGTATGTGCCACTTTCTCTCTGCGGGGTGAAGGAGTACTCTGCTTTGTGATGCATGATCAGCTTGTTGTTGACAAAGTAAAAGCTGTCGGAGCGCGTCTCAAATGGATTGGAAATCATTTCCTCAACTGAGCAGAGCAAAAGAGAAACAGGTTGAAAAGGAGTTGGATGATGTAAGGCTGTTTCCACAAAATTGCAGATAAATAATAGCACTTTCTTGTAAGTTCAAGCATTTTAATCACAACGATATCATTTGGGAAATTATAAATGTCACTTTTAACATGTGATGTGTATTGGTGATTACTGTTCCATCAACATATTAAGGTATTAATAGGAGTGCACCATCTTTCTTTAGAAACAGGATTTAACCCAACTGTGTCTGCCGTTACCAGTTAAGCTAACAAGCTAACAAACAACAAAAGATGCTGTTACATCCTGATTGGGTTACACCACTTTGTCTGGTTTTATCTTATAATCATTTATCAATTGTTTAATACTAATATCTCCTGTTATATCAGTTCTTGTGCTCAAGTGTCCTCCTCACCTGGCTTTCCCATAGAGACACAACGCCACACGACATAATCTGAAAACCACGCCCAGCGGGTGGAAACTATCTGCACTAAAATACATCACAGGCTGAAACACTAACAAAAATGTCTGCTTCTAGCTAAACATATTAGATGTAAGCATATCATATGATTATTTTAGTGCTCTATATCCACCAGAAAGGACAAGTTCGCTGTTAGCAAACTAATGTTAGCTTCATGTTAGCAAGCTAATGTTAGCTATATGTTAGCAAGCTAATGTTAGCTATATGTTAGCAAGCTAAGGCACTTACTGCATAGCTTTCTGAATGATCCAAATTCAATAAAAGCTACATAGTGTCAAATGCTTTAGCTTAACTTACAGAAATGTAGTTAGCCTAAACATTTGGATATCTGACTTGAAGACAGAATGCACTGCATAGGTAAGTTAATGTTGGATATACTGAGTTATTCTCTATTCATTACCTGCCCGTTTTTTTTCCTCCCATAGTGCATCCTAATATTTTTACACTTCCTATTAAGGACAGAGCCTTCTTTGACATCTAAACAACATTTTCATATTTAATATGACACGTCCTTCAGTATTGTTGAAATGGTTTATGGTGTAGAAGTCATTGAACTCACCTGTCTCGGGTTCCAGGTCAGGTAAGCAGTAGATGTGCTCACAGGTGTTTCTGCTGTGTGGGATGCAGAAACCAATCTCAAAGTCAAAGGTTTTGAGCAGGAGGTTTCTAAAAAAATGTCTTTCGATCAGACGGAAGCGGTTCAGTGCCTTGCTGCCCACTGTGAACTCCAACCTGAGGGACAAACAGCTGATCAGCTCAACATGACAAACTTAAGAAAACAAAATTTAAACATGGTCCCACAGTCATAACATTATAAAACATGAACACAAAGTCAAAACTAGATTTTGCATTTAGGTATGAATGTCCAGTGTTGGAGCAGAAAAGACTGAAGCCTTTTAAATTTTATACATACTTTTGTTGTTTCCAACCTCATTACTCTGTTTCATCCTGAGTAAATGTTGACCATTACAGAGCTCACTTTCAAATACCTGGGTAAGTCTGTATCAAACAAATCTTCTGCTTTTAAATGTTCAGCCACAGCAGTTTTTTCAACAGAATTAAAAATCCTGGACTTACGTAGCTCCTATTTCCCTGAGGCTCAGGAAGACAGGCGAGAAGTGATACTGGATGAATCTGTTTGTATCAAGTTCAATGACATCTTGAATTTCTGCAGAAAAATTAAAAAGTGGAAATTTAAGGAATAACTAAAATTAGGTGTGTTCCACTGGCATTCAGAGCAATTAACATTGTATTTCAATTTACTCTGTGTAGTTCAGCAGCATTTAGCAGTTACCACATCTCTACACTGTAGCACATTATAAAGAAGATATCAAAGAAATCCCATTAATCATGGGAACATTCATAAGAACAGACAGGCTGTCACAGTCACAGTTCTCTCAGCCTTGTGATTTTCATAGCAGTAAACATTTCAGTACAACTGAAGAATTGGTTCCAACATCTTTTCAAGAATAATGTGTAAAGCAAAACTGCCCTGCTCTAAGGAGAAATGTATTGCCATACTACTATCAAACCAGCTGATGTGATATCTGTCTCAGATATTTCAAATTTAATATGAATATTTTTGGTCTCCAGAGTGAACTTTCTTAGTTTGACCTTTGCTCCAGTTAAAGATTTGGCAAAACTTTCTTTTGATCATTGTCCTCAGAGGTTGAATCACAGTGTATTTAAGGTAAACCTCTGGCCTTTTGTCTAGCATTTTACTTTAAACTTTCTATATAATTTGAGGTGTAAAGACAGCCTCTTTGGATTAGTATCAAGACTTGAATTAGCATTCTTCTGAGAACACTCAGCCTCTCTACTGTCAAAACAGAGAGATGAAAAGGTACCTGTTGGACTGTGTTTTTTGATGTCAAGGATGACCGCTCCGCTGCTCAGGTCCCGGATCTTGAAGCGAGAGAAGTTTACATTGTAGATGTTGTCCTCCGGTGAACACAGGTACTCTGCCGCACATCCAGGCAACAACAGATGAAAAGTGTTTGACATGTTACACACTGGCTTGTTTCAGTATTGAGTAATGAAATATCTAGTATACCAGACTTTTGGTCTTTTGGTTTAGGGTTAATAATCCAAAATGAGCTTGACACAAAAACTGGGCCACCTGTACGGTCAGCTTGTCATTTACTTTTAGAAGTGATCTTGACCAGACATCAAATACACTGTAAAACTTTTCAGTGTGAATTTAAAGTAATTAACTGGTAGCAACTGTATTGTTTTACACTTTTTAGGACTATTTAATTGGACTGTATTATATTTTTACCTCGTCCCACCCATCTAATTGTGTTTCAAATACTCTTTTAGCCCCATTCTCCCTCCCACACATGCATCATATAATCCCACATGATATTCTATGTTTGTATACAAACCCATACACAGTATTAAGGTATATATATAATCAGTTCTGATGACTTGTAAAAAGCTGACTTACCCTTCGTGTAACTGTTGAGCCATAACACATGCTGTGGGGTTACGGGTTCACCAGGTCTCCATTCAGGGACCACCTCCGCTTCCTCTGCTTGTCCCGACACTATTCCCCCTGAAATAAACCCATTCCACTCCTCCGAGCCTCCATCGTCCGCCATCTCGTCATCCGTCCACCCTCCCTCTTCCTGACCCCCATTCTCTGTCTGACACTCCTCGTTGCCATTTTCAGTTGTGGTCAATTCCAATTCCATCTGGTGCGCCAATTAGTGTTTCTTTCAGTGAAAGTCAGCCTCAATTTTTTTTGTGTGTCTGTTTGCAAAGCGTGGCAAACAGCAGCTGCTCAGGATACAATCTACTAATAAGCTCTTACGCTCAGGTGTCTAAACTGATTATGTCAGTCTGGATTTGGCAACCTGAGTCACTCCCTAATTAAATCTGGACATAGGCTGTGACATCACTGAATGGTCAAAGAACTGCACATACGTTGGACATGTTTTGAGTGCATCCAGAGTCTCACTGTCAGAGATAGATGGCAGAGACAGATTCCAGTGTTCTTTTCTTTGAATTTTATTAATGTCATTTTTATCCTATTTTTGTCAGTTTGTTAGTTTTGTGTTGTTGTGACTGGGGTGGATGAGTCGAACAGACGGCTGGCTTTCACCCAGAAGAACCGGGTTTGTGTCCTGTGTGAAAACAAATGTAAACAACTTTTTATGTAACTTATCTGAAAGTCACAAGCATGTAACTCAGTGTTAAAATAAACATAGTAATTTCACGTAATTTTGTGAGATCAGGTCGGCAAAACTAAGCTTGAGCCCTTTCATGTAAAAGGTAAATATTAACGTCTTTTATCTTACTTGAATGACACAGATGGACAGATCCAATAGTATCCAATTACTAATGTCACTAAAAAAGGTAATTAGAAATGTATCAGATGTGATTGTTAGATTTCATTAAGTTCACTTTACCTGTTTGCTTTTTTTAAGCTTGTTAACCTTTACTCTTTTTCTGCCAATTGCCCTACAAACCAGAGTAAAGCCCCAGATTAATGTTCCTGTAAGTTCTGGTTCAAGACCAAAGGAAAGCAGGTTTCTGTTTTCTCGGCCTCCCTGTCTGAGCACCCGAGGCTTGGACAATCTTGGACATCACTTGTTTTTTTTTTTAACTGGAACATTGTTCGGCCATTTCTGCCTCTCCAACTATGAATAGCATTTCCGATATTTGGCCCTATAGAAAAAAAATCCATAGAATAGAAAGTTACAAGGCTGAATTTGAGAAATTCAAATTTTTATTTGTTGCATGAGAAAAAAAACAACAAGCTTTGGACTTCTTGCTGTAAATAACCTTATGGTCAAATGCTGTTCACATGCTTTTTTTATTACAGTGGTATTAAGTTCCACTCAAATAACCACCTGACCCAATTTGAACAAGCCTCTTTATCAAATAACACCTCACAACTAACTAAAAGCAAACAAAAGAAAAACTCACTTTCACACTAAAAACTAAAGTGAAATAAACCATCTTTTGGAAAAATGTGTATGATAAACTGAATTAAACTCAGGAATCTTTGGCTTCACTTTTGGGAAGTCTTGTAAATACATTTATGGTTCAGATGGGTGAGAACTTCCAGTTGTTTTTTGTATTGTTTCACATAGGTTTGCCTGACTTTAGTGATTTTTTAACTCATTAAAGTATTTATTTTACTGTATTTTACAGTAGGCAGCAGTCACCTGCTGACCTCTAATAGGTCACTGCATAGTTCACAGTTCAAAGTGTTTTAAACCTTCGGTGGAGCACCTCACTAAGTGCAGCATGATCATCCGTACTAACCATTTAAAACAATGTAACTTAGTGAATAATGATCATATACTGTAGCATCTGCTCTAACAGATGTATGAGTGTAGCAGGAAAGGAATTTCACTACAACAAGTGACTGCTTCACAGTCTCTACCTGCTACTTAGTGCCATTGTACAGGAATGAGTCTATTCTATCTGCTTGTCTTTCCTCCCGTCCGGCATCAGATCCAAATCCTCCTCTGAATCTTCCTCTTCTTCCAGTGTGCCGCCTCTCATCTGGCCCCAGAGTGGAGCCAGTCCCCCCTCTGCTGTCACAGCCATTGGCTGAATGATCTGTTCTCTGGGTTAGAGACAGGAGGAGACAGCATTTAATTACTTTTAGTCTCCAGAAGCTATTTGTCCTACATTGGAGTTAATGATGTATGTTCACACTCACCGTGACAGTCTGTTGATCATGCCGATGAGGCGACGGGCCTCCTCCTCTTTCTCTTCTTCTGTCATACCCTCCATCGGGTCAGGCTGTTCCGCCTCCACCCGACCCGTCACCAGGTTAATCCTGGCTTTGGCCTCCCGGTACTCCTCTGTGTCCGAGTCTGAGTCACTGGAGTACTGGGAAGCACGCTGGCTGTGGCCTGAATTCCTCCTGCCAGTCAGCAGTCCCCGAGCTGCCAGCAGCCCGGCAGCATTGCCGTAACCCGTATATTTGACAAAACGACGGACTGTGAAGGGACACAAGATACCAACTTTACTGCTCTTTGCTAACTAAAAGCTGTTTCATGTGTGATAGTAACTCCCTTTTAACCTGGATGCCAGAATAAATGTTGGCATTGTATGTTCCTGGAAACCACAGATATGCTAAATACGGTGGCCCTGAAGGTCAACAGCAGAAATATTTTACAAAACGTCAAAAATATTTCATGTGAGACAAAAACATTTCATCAAACACAAAAATATTTCATGTGAGACGAAAATATTTCGTGAAAGACAAAAACATTTCATGTGAGACAAATATATTTCATGTTTCACATGAAATATTTTTGACGTTTTGTAAAATATTTCTGCATTAGAACATTTGAAATGTATAAATCAGAGTAAATATGAATGTGGTTCTCATGGTGACACATGAGGGCATCTGTTTTAAACACACTGCAAATGTGAAAATCACTGCTCTCAGCGTGTTTTTCAGCTGTTTTAAACATTATTAGCCATCCACCTTCCCATTGCTTCCACCCAGCTCTGTGGCTTTTAACTTTATATTGCAACAAAATATTGCAGATAAAATTATGTGTGTTTCGTTGAAATGTTCAATGCCTTGACAAAGCATCCAAACAAATGTTTTTAGACATAAATACAGAGCCGTGGGAGTCATTTAGTCTGCAACTTTACCATTCTCTTTGCAGAGTACAAAGAGCAGCTCAGCAGCACAGTGCTTCACATCTGTGTCAACATGTGTCATCAGGCGGACCAGCTGTCCTCTCAGTGTGGCGTCCTGCTCAGGTCGGATGGCAACGTCCCTCAGTGGAGGTAAGATCTGGGCCAAGAGTTGGGGTTAGATGAAAGGTCATTAGTGTCGTCTCCTCTGTAGAAGAAACCAACCTCGAGTCCTTCTGATGAGTTCATGGTTTCAGTCATTTCCATTTAGATATACATTGATTTATTGCACTTTCAAGTGGTCATGCATAGTAAGTAAAGCGCCCGGTCATGGATAGCGATAGAGGATAACACTAATTAATTAACCTCATATACAACCGTGCACACTCTGCTCATGCATTATGATCTGGCATTTTGTCTCCCATTTCTTTGCCAACACTGCAAATGTTGATATTATCACAGAATGTGCTTAACAGTAAAAATTACATTCTGATCCCACAGTTTATTAACCAAAGCTGATCTCAGACCATCACTTTCGTGTGGGCTTAAATACAGGAGCTAAAGAAGAGTTCTTGTTCTTTTGGGATTTGGACTAACATCAGCATTTATTGCAACAATAAATCCCTTTGAACAGTAGAACACTGCTGCAAATTGAAAGGGGAGGATTTTCTGATGCTACAGCGGCAATAGTGATGCTCAGAATACTTGGTGCACTTGGAAAATATTTTTTTAAAAGCTACCTTTTGCCGTAAGTAGTGACGCGTCTCCCTGTGTACCCGAGAACTCTCAGTCAACAGATTCAGTACAGGTGTTAGTTTCTCCTTCAGCCTCTGACCCTGTATGACAGCACATTAAAGCCGAGTCAGCATGAGTGAAACGGACCTGAAAGCCAGATACCAAGTCGTGACGTGCATCAACATCAGCGCTTTATCAGTGACGCTCTTCGCTCTTTGTTAATAGGTGCAAAAAATTGGTTTGAACATAACACAAGTTCTCAGTAGAGCGAGCAGAGAGAAGCATCCTTAGAGTTGAGATGAGAATCACACGTTAGCATACCAAGTTATTAGATAAATCTTTAGCTCGTGTGCTTTGTCAAGCCCAACAATAATGGTGTTAATATTTAAATCAAGAGTGGTGTATTGCTTTTTCACAACACTTGTGCATTTACTTAAAAACACACACTTACCCTGTTCAGGCGTCTCTCCATAAACACCAGCAATGTGTGGACACAGTCCATGTTGACTTCTTCCCACTTGTGGGACGCCTCGTCCACACGAACAGACAGCAGGACGTCCAGACATGTGAGTGGCAGTGCTGACAGGATGTTCACTGTGTGTCTATGGAAACATCAACATAAAAAACATTAAGATTTCTACCTTTTGTAGCTAATGTGTCAACTTTGACTCCCTTATCTGTTTTGTAGGCTCATTAATTGCAGCTCCATATCTTATATAAACATGATGTACTGTTTATTTGTCAAATGCTTCAGTGGATGATGTAATCTAAACATTTTCCACTTAAGAATTTGCCAAATAAATGGTAGCAAACAGCGGTCTGACCCTTGGAGTTCCTCCAACGTGTCTTCTCCATCACAGGGCAGCAGCAGGCAGTGGCCCAGCACAGCTGCTAGGTGACGATACAGAGCAGCATCCTCCTGAAAAACACACTCTGCTGCTTTAAAACGGGCATTTTACACATAAAGGTCAGTTCACTTGTCATTGGTAAACATTTTCCAAAAAAATCCTATTAAACACTATAAAGTTGTATTATGGGATGTGTAAGATTCAGTGTTTTCGGCCCAAAGCCCATAGAGTCTGATAGGGCTGAGCCTGAAGAGGCATGGATGTACAGCCTATATACAATATATGTTTAATAGATCCCCAAATTTAAGATGCCCACAGCATACGTGACCCATGTCAAAAATTACATCAGAAAGAAATTAAGTAAATAAGTAGGCTAAAGTGAAGTAAGTATGGCCAACTGCATAATCAGCTGGTGTTTGACACATTTCCTCTTTCACACGACGTCCATTAAATATACCAGAATCCCCATTAAAGACCATTAAAGCCAAAAAAACAGACACGAAGCACAAAAACTTGTAAATTTAGAAGCTGGAAAAAGCTGGAGAAGGACAAACATTGAGATTTGAGATGATCTAAATAAAGACTTTGGCACACTTTCCTTTCTTAAACTATACACATTTAAGCTCAGCAGTAAACACTCACCAGCCGCTTTATTAGCCAGAAAGGTGTACCTAATAAAGTGGTGGTGATGGCCTTCTGCAGACCTTGGTTGTAACAGTGATTGTTTGAGTTACTGTTGAACCAGTCTGTCCATTCTCCTCTGATATCAACAAGGCATCAAGGCTCACTGGGTACTTTCTCTTTTTCAGACCATTCTCTGTAAATCCTGGAGATGGTTGTCAGATCAGCAATTTTCTGGAATACTCACTTAAATCACCCTTTTTCCCCATTTTGATGCTTGCTTTGAACTTTAGCAGGACTGCCTCTGCATTAAGTTACCTAATTTATGTTGCAAATGTTGCAACCAGAGACTGAGTCGGACGCCGAAGGGTCTTTTTATCTTGACTTGGCTTCATTTAAACCCTTTTCCAAGCTTCAGAAACTTCTTTGCCGTCTACAATTCCTCCGGCTGCTCAATACAAACTTGCTCCGGCCGTACTCTATCCCACAGCCAACACAATCAAAATACAATACACGAATAAGAACCACACTTCTTCTACCGAACCGGGTGCAGCATAACGTCGTTTTTACTCACTGACTCCACCTACTGGTGTACCGTATGAAGTGCATGTAAATGTACTAACTGAATAACTGCAGTTAAGAAAAATACATTAACAAATACAACTCTGTACAAATACAAATAAATATAAAATGGAAATTGCAAAATAATAAACAAAAATGAGTTCTTGGGGTCCCTGGTAACAATACACAATAAACAACATCAATGCTCTCCATTGACCTATCACACAAAACACAACACACACAAGTGCAACCAGCTGACGAAAACAGTCAGCCACCCTGTGGTTGTTTTTACCTGAAGTCATGTGTGATCATGCAAGTTTCTGTGAGATCTCAGGTCCACAGAATCAAATCGAAACAAAAGTTTAAAAAAAAATGGCAAGTATAGTAATATAGTAATATTTTGACTGTATAGTTAAATGTGTCATTACAATTAAATAACAATAATAAAAGACATATAGGAATAATTCATATTAAACATTTAGCTTGTCTTTAACATAAAGTTTTGTAAAAATTTGTCAAATCTACTACTTTGTGAGTTGTACAGCCGATGTGTGTGTTTTCCATGAGTCTCACCTCATCTGGCTCCTGCCTGTGTAACATGTGAGCGATGTTGAAGAGTGTCTTGAGGATCTCGATGACGTCCTGGGACATCTCCTTGGAGATTGGAGCTGTGCTGTCGGTAAGCACTTCATACCCCTCTCCCCACCTCACAGCCAGGCACTGCTCGAGGGCTTTGGTCAGCACTGACACTCCACGCTCCTGACAGGAGAAAATAAAACACAGAGGAAGATAGAAAAACCTGATTCATGAGACTGAGGAAAGGAGACATGGTCCAACTGAAGAGGACAGTGGATGAGCAGCTTTGAGCAGGCCCACCCCCCTGAACAAGTGTGATATGATGAGATAAAATGCAGAAGTCTTGCACGACATTGCGGATGCGATCTTCTGTATCTAAACTTGTTTTATTCATCAGTCATTTGGGATAATGAGATTTCGTTTATCAACACCAGCACTGTCCAGTTTTTTCAGAGGCTAGAGTATATTCATGGAAACTCATATTGAATGACAGAGAAATACATTTAACACTGATCATTTCATGTCTTCTGAAACTATTATGATGTACAGAAGTCTTGATGTTTTATCATGATAGCAGAATTACTTTTATGTGAGTTATTGTGTGAGCCGGATATATTACCATTATTGTGTAGAGTTAATAGTTATTAAAACAACCTTAAGGTTTTCTTTTAATGATTGGATTCTTTAAGGTTGAGGTTAATAATTAGCATGGAGACCTTACATTTATTTTTAACATTAACATCTTGGAAACTACCTGTTTAGGCTGTATAGTAATATCCTGAAGTTGTAAATTAACTTCTGACAGATTTCCATGTATCTGATGACTAACAAATCAGTACCAGGGACATTTTAAATCTACTGATCACAAGATGGAAAAGTTGACAGGAGAGATATTATCGCTTTAGTATTTTTAGGCTTACAAAATTATGATTTGTTACAAGAAAACAATGTGAAATATAATGTCATCCACTTCCATGGATTTGAAAGCATTTTACCTGCTGTAGCTGCAGCCTGAGCTCAGGCCTCAGAGCTGTCAGTAAGAAGAGCAGTCGCAGCTTGTAAAACTGGCCACTGGAGGGCGCCCTGCTCCAGATCGCCTGCTTCAGACTCACCCAAAGGCCTTGCAGAAGACTTCCATAGAAACAGGAAGGAGAAGAAAAGTGAGGCGAGGCTGTTTTGTTATCAAGAACACCTGATATTATTTGATTATAACTGAAAAATTATTTAGATAAATGATCATTATCTACTCAAAAGTCAATATATGCTGGTGAAGTCTATATGTCCATATATCAAACAGCCTGTTAGCTAATGTCATATCATGTCGACTGCTCAAGATGTGCTCAAGAAACAGATTCTTCTCAATTAGAAATATGGAACTATTTAATGTTGCTGTTCATGCAATGCCAAAAAGCTAAACGAGTAAAATAATGCAAATACTTGTATGATTTTTTGTCACTTTTACTTCACGCTGTTCACCTTTAAGCTTGTTAAATTCCATAAACAAACACTCTACCAGCAGAGACATGCCAGGCTGAGGACCGATGCCTGCTTTAACTAAACAGTCAAGATTTGATTTGAGCTGTTAGAAAGGTTTCCAATAATTATCTGCAGCTGATATAACCCGAAACACTTTCATAATAGCTGAACTAATTGTCAGAAGTGTCACCTGAGTGTGCTGGCCCTCTCCTGTGCCCTGGGACTGTTGTAGATGATATTACACAAGACTTTCATGGCCTCCTTCCTACACACCTCCTCATCCTCCTCCTTCTTTTCCTCCTCACTGTTCTCTTCCCGTGTATCTTTCTTCCCACGGGCAAGCACCACGTGACCTCCGTCTTCTCTCCACTTGTGGCAGTGATGGACTGAGCCATTTGTGGTGGCAGACCCGTCTACCTCCACGGGAGGAGAATCCGAAACCCCAGGGTTGACAGATAACGGTTTAACATCAGCATCTGCAGCCTCTTCAGGACTCGCTGCTCGTCTGTCTGCTAACTCCTCCTCCTGTTGTGGACACGCCTGCTGTAATCTGATTCCTCCCAGGTGTGCAAAGGTGAAAAGGGCGCAATCAGTGACCATGGGCCCCAGGGCCCGCCGGTCGCGGGACAGGATGCGCAGTGTGTGCAGGCAAACCCGCAACACTGCTGGCTGCAGCTGACTGCTGATGAAGCACAGCAGGGCCGTGGCCAGACGCTGGAGAAACATTCAGTCAGGACGAAAATATTACAGTTATGGAGGTTGAGAAGAGATCATTTGAAGGAGAAAACTAGCTAAATGAATGAATAGGAGGTAATGAAATTTAGGGCTTTACAATAAGCCCATACATTGGGTTTAGCTGACGAGTCAGTTAGACAACAGGAACACAAAAGAAAGTGTGACATTTAGGTTAATTCTACAAAATGACTTTTTAGTAGCTGTATCTATACGTCTCCTCCTGCAAACACCTGATGACTTGTAGCAATCAGTATTGAGTGTTCTAATGCATGTGCACACACACACACACTCACACAAACAAATATGTTTGTCACCTACCTGTCGAAGAAGAAGATCAGGCTCCTCATCATCCGTGTCAGAATCAGAATTGGGAGCACATTCCCTCACTTTGTTCTCCCTGAACTGATCGACCAAGAGGAGAAGTCAGCAAAGATGAAAAACATATGTTACCTACAACATCACACAAAATCACATTTAATAATTAAAGTATGATGGTTCTACTACTCAGGAAAGCCCACAAGTATTTATTTTCACATTTCTAACTCTATTACAATGTATTTGTTATGGGGTGAGCCTGTGTCTTATATGATCACCCCTTCAGCATCCTACAGCAAGAAAAGCTCAGCCTCAAGATGACTTATTCTCATTACCTGAGAAAACTGAACCTGGAAATACCTGGCCATAATTAGCTAGCATACAGTAACCCAAATCTTCAAAACAAAAATAGCAATGTGTCAGCTTTACAAAGCGTTAAAGCTTAAATGAAGGACCATGGTATGAACCACTGAGATGGACCTCCCCCCAAAAAACAACCTCATAGCTAAAAATTTACATTTGCAGTTGGCTGTGTCGTCTAGTTGCCATAGTGTGAAGTAATTCAAAAGCAAAGGATTAAGCGAGTAGTTGTATAAAGGAGTATAAGGAGCAACAAAGTCCACTCAGGATGGGGGCGTGGATGGGTCAAACAAATGTAAGACTTTGAGATCTGTGTTTGTGTCCTTTGTGATACAAAAAGTCAGCTATGTTACGTCTATGTAATATAATTGTGAAACCAATGAAATAACTACACAATACTCTTACATATTATTTATCCATTTCCACTCATTGTTGCACTCTTTGACCAAAGTGCAAAGAAAGGATTACCAAATATCTTGACAAGACTGATTTTTCATATTCAAAGAACACAGGTTTCCACACAAGGCTAGTTAGCATAGCTTAAGGATATCT
Source organism: Serranus cabrilla (assembly GCA_903364295.1). NCBI lineage: Eukaryota > Metazoa > Chordata > Actinopteri > Perciformes > Serranidae > Serranus > Serranus cabrilla. The sequence goes on along the minus strand of CAFUXE010000822.1, from coordinate 339,052 downwards.
GCAAGGTGAAGGTGAACAGGGTTAAGATGCTGAATCATGAAGTTTACAAGCAGCTTGGGAACATACAGCTCGGCATGATTACACAATCTCACTCTCAGGCACTCACACAGGGAGTGACAAAGCATTCTAAGCGCTTTTACAGATTACTGTAATACAGATGAAACTCATAGTAAGCTCATCTCTCTCACACACACACACACACACACACACACACTGTCTCTCTCTCTCTCTCGCTTCTTTATCTTGATTTATTTACCTCTTCTAACTGTTGTTGCTGCAGTCAGTTTGCCCATGAACAGTGACAGAAATGCATGTGTAAAAACAGGACAAAGATCAGAGCAGAGAAACATGTAGTTTTAGATTGGGGATAGAGTGGAGAGGAGCCAGAAGGAACTAGAAG
>CAFUXE010000822.1:297239-325770 GCA_903364295.1 Serranus cabrilla | reverse complement strand
GCCTGTTGGTAGGAGGACTGCTGCTGCTCAGAGGGAGGATAAACTGGATCTGTCTCCTCCTCATCCTGCTGGATTGGCAGCTGGGAGGGTAAGGAGAGACACAGGGGAGGCAGGGGCGAGGGGGAAGAGTAGGTGGGTGGGGAGGGGGAAATGGAAGGTGATGGGGATGGAGGTGCAGGAGCAGGCACAGGACCTAATGGAGAATCTGAAAAAAAAGGGGAGGGAGAGGAATTAAAGTTAAGTTAGTGGCACATTTTCAGGGAGATATAAAATGACTGAGATTCCATTTTCATCCCTGGTTTGGTGAGTTTGAGTGTGAAACGGAATGTTGGGAACCAAAATAACTGATGTCTGATATTTGGGAGTCTGGGAACTCTTTTCTCCTTTTAAATCAAGGCCCTCATCAGTGAAGAAAGTCGTTGGTTAATCTGTCATGGTATTGTTTCAGATGTTATCATGTGATCAAACTTTTAAAGATCAAAGTAATAAAAAGTAGTTTTCAACTCCTTGAATTTTGTGGCACCTACCATGACATTTATCTGGTTAAATAGTAATCCAGAGAGAGTATTGACATCTAAACCTGAGACCATATGTAAACAGAAGAGACAGAATAGATCTCATAGATCTATGAGATCTCATAGATCTCATTATGACAGGGAAACCAACTCCATGACAACTGATTGACTAATGAAAAAAAACTAGTGAATGCACCTTGAGTGAGGATAATTTGGTCAAACTACTATTTCCAATGTAAAGAATGACCTTTCGAGACATAATATAACTTCATGATTAGAGGAGAAGTTGATATTTTTAGAAGCTGAAGTCAAAGACAAAAGGAGTAAAAGGAGATGAACAAACACATACAATACCTTCAACTTTAGGAACCTCCAACATCTTTAGTTCTGACATCCTTTCCTCTTCCGTCTCCTCCTGCTCTTCGAAGGCTTCCTGCTGCAGATTCTGTGGATTTGTCATGATTTCTTCATTATCTTCACTCTCCCCACACTCCTCCTTCTCCTCCTCTCCTTCTTGCTTAGCCTCACTCTCCTCTTCTGTTTCTCTCTTTGATGGTGGGGAGATTATTTCTTGCTCTTCCTTGTCCTGCATGTTATCCTGTGTGTACGTGAGTGCCTCCTCTTTTCCATTCTCCATACTGGGAATGAGAGGAGGCATGGCGGGGAGAGGGGGGCTAAGCAGCGGCTCCTGAGGGGTAGGTGGGGACAGGGTGGGCGGGGCCTTCGCCATGACGGAAGCCATAGCAGCAGCTAAGGAGTGTGGGGTGTCATAGAGGGCAGAGATGGCAGAAGAGATGCTCTTCTGCAGGTCCTGGTTTTTACTGACTGAGTCCTCTTCATCAGAGGAGAAGGAGGGCAGCGTCTCCAGGTTCCTTTTAAGCTCCTCATCAAGTGGCTTGCAGGGACTTGAGCAACTGCTGAGGGCCAGGTCTGCCCCCTCGCCATCCCCTCCATCGCTGTATGTTCCTTGTTGCTGCTGTGGAGAAGTTGATGGTAGTGGAGCAGGAGGTGGGGATAAAGGCCTGATGCCTCCCTTCAGAGAGGAACACGGGTGTAGGGATTCCTGATCACCTCCATCATGTCCCAATTCAAGGCCTGAATGTTTTTTGCCTGTCTTAAGAAAGTCCAAAAAAGAGGCCATAAAGCCAGGTTTGAAGTCGAAAGCCTTCTCATCAGCCTGTAAAAAGCAAAAAAAATCATCACTGATGAGTGCTTTATAATGTCACTCACAGAAAAAAAAATCTACAGCTAGTAATTCGGTCTCATATTGACTTCTCAACATATCTTTAAAGCGTGTTAATAGTTTTTTTTTTTACACTAGGTGGCAGCAGAGCAAGCTGTTACCAGCAATCATTTCCCAATGTTCACATCCAGCAGACACAATATGCCCCTTCTTCTTTTCTTTCATATCTTAATTTTTTCTTTTAACCAACTTCTAGCAAAAACTATTTGGCTGTTTGGCTAGTCTCTATGCCTGGTTAGTTCATGATTCTAAGATAGAATATTTTTCCACAGTACGCACCGCGTAAAATTGAAACTACTGCGTAAAATCAACCCAGCCAAGTTTCTTACAGTATAGTATTACAGAAGTGTTTGATGACAAGCTCCATTCATGCTCCATGCCTAGTTATAACTGCAATTAAATCGACTGATGTCCCTGCCAGCTAGCCAAATGCTATCATCTCTCTCTCTATCTCTCTCTTTCTCTGTCTCTCTCTCTGTCTCGCTACCTGTGTGTCAGTCAGCCTGCTGAAGACGGTTCAGCAAGTTTCACAGTTTTCAACCACCAGTCTTCAGTGAACTGCCTCCTTGGCAGAGTATTTTCTAGGTAAGTATCTAGTTATCATTGTCGATTTCATGACACTGATATAGGTCAATAGAAATAGCATGCATTTTGTAAGCAAATGAAAATATCAAACAATTACAGGCTATCTAGGCATAAGTATTTTCTTTATTTGAAAGTTCGGCCCCCATAGTTGCTGCTTTGAAAAAGTCTGGCCCTTGGACAAATGTAGTTGATGAACCATATTATGAAACATATTATCATCATGGCCAACGCTATATTGTACAATCACCATAGGATCTGACAAAGAAGCATATCAAATGTTAGATTTGAGTGGAGGAATAAAAATGAGAGATTTCACTTAGAGCAGTTCAATAATTGCAGAGCCTTAGTACAGGATACTAAGCTTTAGGTAGTAAAGCTGAACAGACAGTAGGTGGCAGCAAGAGTTCTGCACTGAAAAATGTAGTAACCGTGGCAACAGCTGCCCTGGTAACAGCCATCTCTCTCCTCTCTCTTTTGTCAGTCAGAAAGAACTGGCTGTCAGTCAAGTATAACCTTCCTCTCTCCCAACCTCAAATCACAAAAAAATGACTGAAAATGTTAATACTGTGTTTGTGTTCCACTGGAGACAAACCACAAAATATTTTTCTACATTAAGTTTGAACAAATAACTGGGCAGAATGCTACCTTTTTACACTGATATTGGTATAAGTGCCTTCAGGCACCTAAGGTGTGGAGAAGGTAGAGAGTGTGTGGCTCTCTCTAGCAGAGGTTTGAGTTTGAATGGATGAGATATGAATTATATATGAATCTCGTGGCTTAGCTCATTTTTGTAGAGGGTGTGAAGCAACTTACTGAACTGGAGAGCTTCTGCATAGCAGCCCAGGTTTCAGGATTCAGTGGGTCGTCAATTTCTTTCTTCCACGTCATCTGTGTTAAAATCACAGAAAACTGCTTCAAAAATCTGTTTAACAAATCTTACTCTTTACAGAGCTTGTTCGGTGCGAAGTTTACTTTTCCTTGCATGAACAACAATGTGATCGGTTCCCCATCAAGATATTCCCAGATTTTTATAGATATTATCTCTCATATATTATCTATAATTTAAAAAAGGAGTAGAATAGTTTTGTTTTTGTTTCTATATTATTTTACTGTTAACATCTATGTTGTTGCCCCATCATTTATTGCTCCCTTTTATGTTGTATTCTAAAAGGTATAGTTGAACCTGATACTTAGAATAACATAATAAAATAAATAAAATAACCATATTCAATATTTAGTTGCAAATCATTGGCAGACAGTGACTGGCTGAAGTCCACAGCCCACAGTCATGTCTGTACTGCACATTTCAATGTTCGGCCTTTAAAACCTCCTTGGTTTCTTGCACTAAATTAAGGGTCACTGCCCCACAAGTCTTCTTAAGAGCAGAGTCGTTTAGATGTGAACACCATTCCAACATCCTTACAGCTGAGTCAGTAATTTAACCTCAGTCCCTGTTTAATATAAAACCCAAAGTGCTTGAATACAGAGCTGCCACAGTAAGAGCACAACTGTTCAAATAATAGCTTTACTGTATATCAGTATGACTTGATTTGGAAATCTAAGATGTGACTTCACAGTCAAAATACTGACTGCAGATAGAGTATATCTTACTGTTGCTGAGGCAACTAGCTTTAATTTCCCTCGAACATGAAATACAGTCGAAGCTGTCATGCACAGGTTCTCTGCAGCCCTTCCTCATAACTACAGCTCCTTCTCCCACACAGCCTGACATCAAGAAGTGACAGATTTCAACAAACAGTAAGATGTAAGTAGCTCATGATACTACATGATTACTAACATGGGTATCGACCTGAAATGTTCATAAATTCATATTTTGTTTTCATGGAGAGACAAAACATTTAATAAAAATGTTGATTGAACAACAATTCATACACTGTTGCCATGGTTCTGTTAAAAACACAAAAACAGTACTTTCTTATGTCTTGTGAAACTGGTACTTTCTTTCACACATATTATCTGGGTAGTATTGAAAAACTAAGAAAAATCTTGTTAAAGCTGTTAAATATCAATTCCCAATAATTGGCCTTTATGTGAACTACTGATTACTTTAAATAAAATGGTCTTAGCCTATTTCAGGTTGGCATATGGTGGCAGGTTCTGTTCTCCGGAAAAGCCTCCAAATGTCTCCAAAAAATCCACTGATCAGATAACTATGTTTTGGACTTGAAAGCCTGATCAAAAAATACTTCTTTGCATTTCCCCTGTGAAAAGACACTCCTCAAGCTGTCATGTATATTTTGACAGGGCAGATGAGAAAAGTCTCAGTTTTGGTTACACATCGCACAGTGCCAGTAGATATTCAAATGTGCATGGAAGAATCTACACTGAATACATATAATGTATTCACCATCCGATCAAACCATTGGAAATATCAATACTTGGTATATTTGGTGTACAAGTGACCAGTCAGAAATTACATGACAACACCCACTGTAAACTATTATGTTCTCTTTAAGCTTCTCATGACTGCTCCTTACCTCTATAGACTTCTGTTGCTGCTTCATCATCTCTTCTTGAGACTGGTTCACCTCGTTTCTGCTGATGTCCATGGCAGTTCTGGGTCCAGGACTAAGGCCCAGAGATGGTGCTGTCCCCACTAATCCATCAGATAGGACTGGCTCAGTGTTGTTTAGAGAGTCTGTTCTCAACAAGGAGTCTGATGGAGGCATGGCAGGAACAGGCAGTTTGATCTGACCGACAGGTTGGATGAAAGAGTACGGGTTAGATGAAAAACATTCAGAAGGACTTTTAGTCACAAAATTTAGAATTTCTTTGGTTACCTAGATTTCTACAACATAAGCAAGTAATGCTTAAAGCCGTAACTCTCCGTGTGACATAAGACAAAAGAGAGGCGCTTTGTGTATCTACGCACATGGACTAACAGCGTAACTTCTTCATTGATTATTGAAATCTCCAGAGTTAGACATGCTGGTCCTGATCTAAGTTAATTAAGATTCTGTGGACTCCAAAAGGTAACACACACACAGTCCAGGTTCAAGTCAGACTTTTTCTCATGTATTCTGAAAAATGACACAAAGGGAAAATGCCAATTTACTTTAATGTAAGTATAAATATATATGTTAATATTTAGGTTGAAAGTCGACCAAAAATTTAGAAAAAAGGCAAAAGGTCAAGTTTACTAAATAAATTACATACACATACAACACAGGTAATTAAAACATTTCTGTGTAATAAGCAGTGAGCTGATTCTGTTATTCTACTCTGTGCAGCATAGTAAGTTTATTAATATCCTACCCCAATCTTAGACCACTTTAGGAGTGACTATCATTCTTAATAAGCACAGACACAGATTATCTATTCATTCACTGGTACCTTGATAGATGTGATTGGATCTTGCTGGGATGGTTGCTGTTGCTGTTGATGATGATGCTGTTGATGATGTGGTTGTTGGAGCGGACAGGAAACATGTTGCTGCTGATGATGCAGGTGATGCTGCTGTTGATGCTGTTGTGGTGCTTGGAGGAGGTCAGCCTGCTGTTGGTGATGTTCATGCGGATGCTGTTGGAGATGCTGCTGTTGGCTGAACTGTTGCTGCCTAGGCTGCTGCTGCTGATGATATGGGAGGCTTTGTGCTTTGTTCATATCTTGATGCATGTCAACAAGCGCTTCCTCCCGCCTGCCTCGCCCTCGACCCCGCCCACGACCTCTCTTACTTTCTCCAGCCACTGACCCCATCAACCCCCTGCAGTAGGGAGGCTCTGGAAGAGGACGTATGCGTGGTCTACCTCGTGGGCGTGGAGGGCCTTCACGTTTTGGTTTAGTTGGTTTCCTGCCCCTTTTTTTAGGGCCATCAGGGGGGAGCAGCTGTGGAGGGTGTCCAAGGGAGGAGTAGCTGGAGGGGTGGCAGAAGTCCATGTCTCCCATCAGTGGGCTGAGCCCACTTACTCCTGGTGCCCCAGCAGCCTTTCTACAACTAGACACCAAGTCAGGGAGCAGGTCAGGAAGTCGTCGACTGTTTAGGCGGATATCAGCTGGAACATTGGCTTTATCCTCATCATCCTCAAATTCATACTCTTGCGCATAGTTTTTCTTCGTTTGAGCTTGTGGCTCACGTCGCTGTTTGAGCAAGTGAAATGAGCTGGTTTTCAGCAGTTTTTTGGGTCTGGAGGAACAGAATATAGGTGAGGTCAGACCAGTAGTACTTGGATTTCCACCCACTCCTACAGCTCCCATCATCTTGTTGACTGAGCCATCCCCTTGAACTGCCGAACTCAACCCCATAGTGGGTGTTTGCGTTTGGATGAGGCCAAGCTGGTCAGTATTCACAGTGGAGGGAAGCTCATGGGTCTTCATAGAGTCAAGGTCTAAGTGTAGATTGCCATTTCCTGTTCCTGGAAGGTTGTGGCAATACTGTCCATAGCCTTGATCACTGTGATGACTGCCCATATCATAGCCCTCCCCAGCACCTCCTGTTTTTAAGGCCTCCATACCCTCTTGTCCCTGCCCATGGCCCTGGGTAAGGCTTTCTTGAGCACTCTGTCCTGCCCCAGAATGCTCAGCACAGCTTGACTTGTAATCAGTTGAACAAAACATTTCCTCCATCTCAGGAAAGAAAGAGCGGTCTTCATCATGTAAGAGAGACTCTGGAAAGCAGATGGATGTTAGGGGGGCAAACCGCTGCTGTTGCTGCTGAACTTGATTTGGTCCTACTTTACTCACTGGGCTCACTGTATCAAACTGGTGCTGTTTGAGTTGGTCTAAGTGGGAATGTGACAGAGATTCAGGCTCTCTTTGTTGGGGCTGCTGCTGTTGTTGCGGAGTTCCCATACTTGCTGCCATCTGGTGGGAGTGTGCATGACCTAACTGAGAGTGTGCCAGCTGATGGTGAGTGTGTGCTTGCTGTTGATGGTGGGCATGGGGGTGGGCATGGGCCTGAGGCTGGTTGAGGTGGTGCAGGTGGGAGGGGGTGGACAAGCCCAAATCTGGTTCAGAGAGGAAGTCATGGAGATCTGAGGCTGTTTGTTGGGGATGGTGGTGTGGTGGAAGTCTATGTTGCTGTCTATGTCTGTCTCCACCAACTCCTTCCCCTCCAGTCATCCCAACTCCTGTTCTGTCCAGAGCTCCTCCACTTCCTCTGCTGTTTGTTCGGGAAAGAGATTGGTCTAACATGTCTAGTGAAGACACTGAGTTCTGATTGGCTCGGGTTTGATCTCTGGGCTGGGCTCCAAGACTGTAGTGGGATTCTAAACGTTGGGTCTGGAGCTGGAGTTGCAACTGTGAGGACTGGTTCTGTGGCTGGGACTCCACCCTGGCTGGCCCTGCTCCTCCGGCTGAACCCATCATAGCCTGCTGGTTCAAAGGATGCTGCTGTTGCTGTGAAGGGGCTTGCTGAGGGTCAATCTTAGTGCGAGTGGTATGAGAAAGGACAGACTGCAGCATGTGAGTTTGCTGGGGAGGGTCTGGCGGGGAATCCATCATCGAGAGGGGGACCTGGCTTTGTCGAGCTTGCTGCACATCTGGTGTGTTACACAAGTAGGCGTTGTCATTTGCATCTGAAGGTTTCTTCAGCTCCATGTGAGGATGGCTGTGAGAGTGGGAATGAGGATGACTATGCTGAGTATGTTGAGAGTGCTGTGTGTGTTGAGTGTGCTGAGAATGCTGTGAGATTTGGGGATGCTGAGCATGTGGCTGAGAGTGTGAGGACACATGTGAGGTGTGATGGGAGTGCTGTGTGTAGGAGTCCCCTCTTCCATAATGGACCACAGAGCCCAAGGAGTCATGTTGTTGTTGATGGGAGTGCGTAGTATGTGAGTGGGAAAGAGAGTCAGTGACCCCTCCTACCCCTCCAGCAGTGGACTTTGATATGATCAACTCTGATTTGGCCTGTTGCTGTTTCTTCTGTGATATTTCCAACTGACTGTTTAAGCCATTTTCTTCATCATCAATTGCCGTTCCAGGACCTGAACTATTGGCAATGCTGTTGGTACGAATGACACTCTGAAGGTGATATCGCTCTTCTGAGATCTTGTTCATGTCATAGGTCACCCCTTTTCCATCCCCATCCCTAGCTTGTGGGACGGGCTGGGATAGTTGCTGAGATGTTGGCCGATGCTGGGAAGGATGGGGTGTTGAGCTCTGAGCATGTAGTAAGTGGTGGATGAGGAAATCGTCATCATCCTCTTCCTCATCTTGGGATCGCTCAACTCCCAGTATGTTGGTCTCTGTTTTTGGTTTGGGTGGTGTTGTGTGGTAGGACTGGCTCTGTCTTGTATCAGGGAAACCTTGTGGGGAGGACATATAAGCAGGTGAGAGGATGGAGGACAGGTATTTGGTGGCCCCTGAGCCTACAGGGGACTGTGCAGCACGAGCTGAAGCAGGAGAGTGCAATCCAGGGCGACTGATAGTAGAATTAATGGAGGGCGAGGGACTAGACTCAGGCAGGTGGTACGAGCTGCTGCCTCCGTTACCAACACTTGCAGCCCCACTCCCTGATTCTGTAGATCCAACTCCAGTGCCAAGTGTAGCTCCTGATACAGGTCCACTTACTGATGATCCTCCAGCATTTCCATACCCTAAGGAGGGACTGCCTGCTCTTCTGAGAGAAGTTGAGCCAAAGCTTGAATCCCCAAATACTATTTCTGCAGAAAACGAGCGACCTCCTGAGCCTGGACCAGTGAAAGCCTTCCCTCCGTTACCCCCTGCTGCAGTGCTCAGGTCCTGGGCATGTGGTGAGTTAAAGCCTCCATAAGACTGGGCCATGTGAGTGGATGGAGGCTGGTTGGGAGAGTAGGACTGAGCATGTTGCTGGGGAGGGGTCTGGTCTGCTAGACCTGTGGTGGATTTGGCCACAGGTGGAGAGCCATAGGTGGAAAGGCATTGCTTAGGTGCTGGTTGTTGAGCAAGGTTGGATGACACCACGGGTAGTGGAGGTGGCACCTGTGCTGACTGAGGTGGGGGCTGCTGACAAGAAGATGCAGACAAGGAGCCAGTGCTTGTCTTGGAGTTTGAAGAGGATGAAGAGGAAGTGGAGGAGGCTGATGGTGGAGTGTGTGGGGTTCGAGAAGAGGACGATGCTGAGCCTGAAGATGAGTAGCCACTACTGGAGCTGGTACTCTTGGTCCCCTTAGTGCCAGATGAGGAAGGGGCTGAGGAACTGGAGGAAGAGGATGTGTAAGGGGTTTGGATGATAGGTCGGTATGTCTTGGATTCCAATCGTGGTGAGGGCTTGGGGTCAGATGATGGACTCTGCTCCCCCAGGGGACTGCAGGACAAACCAGAATGTCGGTGGTGGCTGGCTATCTGCTGATAGCTTGATGACCCACCACAGCTAATATATTGCTGTGGTGGCAGTGTTGTGGGCTGGGCTGGGGAGGAGCGTTGGTAATGCTTAATAACACTGTCCTGGCGGGAAACTGCCCTCTCTGGGGGAGGCTGTGGTAGAGGGGGCGCCGTGGGCAGCAGGGCTGGTGTGGAAGAGAACATGGAGGCATTATAGAGTTGGGAGGACTGGTTGTGGAGCTGGGAGGATAACAGGTTGAACTGGGGAGGGGGCAGGTGGCAACTGGAGGAGGTGGGAGGGGCTTGGGACTGAGGAGGGGCTGTGGAATCCTGTGAGCCCCGGTAGCCGGCACTCTGGGAAGACAGCAAGCGATCAAAGCCCAAGCTGGCCTGGGAGGGTGTTTTGATGTGTAGCAGGGGATCATGGGGGGATAGCAAACTGTTGGACGTCGGGCTAAATGTAGGCGTGTCCTGCAGGGATAATGAGGGAGTGAAAGATCGTCCAGAGAAGGAGCCAGGGTGCTGGTATGCAGAAAGGGCTGAGGAGGAGGGGAAGGAGCTGGAACCAGGAAGTGCCCCTGAAATAAAGAGCTCCGCTGGGGCCGGTGTATGCATTGCTACAGGACACAACATCACATGGACAGTGTTGGTAAATGCAAGTAAGTAATCAGATTTAATATCAGATAGGCTACATGTTATTTCTTTTTTTACTTCTTGGATATTTTTGCAAATTAAGTTAATGCCATTGGTTTTGTGAAATTAATTTATTATTCATTATTAACAAATAATAGTATTTTAATTAGGGCTTTCAAAATTAACATGATAATAATGTGTTAATGCTAATTCATCTTAACACTTTAAAGCCACTAATTAATTTGACACATTAACACAGGCTAGGTAATGGGTAATGAGAACACACGTGTTAGATAGAAGCATTGGATAAAGAAAAAGGTATTTTGAATTGCAAGCTCAGCTACAAAGCCCTGCGGATGGGTCTGTCAGGAAGACCAACACTAATAACAATTACTGTTGATGTGAACTGAGTTACCACTGGAGAATATCTAGTCTGGTTAGCCCCAGAACATTTAGCTTGTGGTGCCATCAATTAACACTGTGGAGGACAAGGGTTTGCAAAAAATAATGTTGCAACCAACTACTACACTTTAAAGCCACCAGATACACATCAGATACACAACTTGTTTTGAAACACAACTAGTGGAGGAGTTGGGAGAAACTACAACAGTTGCACTCACCCAAGACTTTACTCAGCAATTACAGTTAGTTGTTCATATTGTATAATAAAAAATGTCCGTTCCTTTGTTTCAGTTGTTTCCCTTCTATTAAACCAGTAAACTGAAGAGCAACCCTTGTAATGACACCACATTATTCTGACCAGGAGTGGGAAATAGTAGATATGAATGTAATTCCAGCTCCATGAATATGTGTGCAACCCATGTAGCAACTTAAAAATGTAACTACTGTGTGTAAAGCATCATAATAGTTTTGTGCATAGTGTAAGTTATTGCATCATGAGAAAGTTAGTATATTATAAAGTAAGCATAAGAAAATAATGAATAATGAAATCAATTCAGTGCATTGTCTAATTTAAAATCTCTTTTTGTTAGGGTTAGGGTTAGTTTCATGGATGTGTGACAAAATATATCTATATATATATATATGGACTCCACTGTGTCATGTAAAGTCTAAACGTTCCTAAGCTTTAAGAACACAAGGAGAATACTCTTTTTTATTATTACAGTATGTGAGGAATTAATTTAATTATTCAAATGGTTGTTGGTTTGTTTAGTTTATAATTTAATACTTTTCTTATAATTAAATAATGTAATATATTATGCACAAAACTGTTATTATGTTGATGTATGCGCTCATGGTTTAATTTCATTATGTGCTGTTTATTAAATTATGAGCTTCAATTACATTTAAATTGTTACTTTATGCTCACTTATTACATAAGGTAGTTATTACATTATGAGTTGCTACAGCCCTCTAACTACTATGCTGTTTCAAATTAATTTCCAACAATACATCTACATATAGTGAAGCAAGTATATTTGTCCTACTGTGTTGATAAGAATATTAAGTAACTGTAAAATCTCCTGTTAATGTTAATTTCGAACACATAAAAAATGTCTGATTAATTTGCGTATAAATATGGACTGTCCTGCGATTTTAAATCAATTGGCAGCCCATTTTTTATATTTATAAGGACTAATGACAAAGCGAATGAGCACGACTCTAACAGGGTGACACTCACCAGTCTGCCAAGAAGGAGTGCGAAACTGAGAGAGGAGGGAGGAAGCAGAGGGTGGTGGCTGTGGACCTCGCGACTCCAGAGCTGAAATCAGATTCATGACGGAGGGGTCAGGACCCGAGGGGCTGGCATGGTGGAGGCTGGTATCAAACAGCCCAGAGAGACCTGGCAAAAAAAAACACAATCCTTGCTTAATTCACATAAATCATATAATAGATAATACCACCATAATATATACTGTTTATGCACAACGCACGATATAACACTGTGCTATGGTTATGACAAAGTAAAATTACTGTTTTTATCAATGGAGTCTGGTGTATTTGGCAAGGGCATATAGCTTCTGTTTCTGGTCAACAAAAAGTGGCGTGAAGTCTACTATTTCACAAAAAGGGTTTTTTTTCTCTAGGAATCCTGAAACTAATGTCAGACACTTACAATGAACACAGACTACACTGTGCATATAATGTGTTTTTCTGCAGATATTTAATGAAGGGAATCCTTACCAAGCGTGCGTCCAGCAGCACCCCAGGCCCCACCCTGTCTGGAGCTTCCTGGGTGGTGGTTGGTGGCATAGCCCTGGAGGGGGTGAGGGGTGCCATAGGTTTGCCGATGGAGCAGCTCTGAGTCTGGGTGGGACGACCTGGAGCTCCCATACACGAGGCTGAGGAAGATTGTTATTATTAGGTTTGACTTTTATACAAGCCCTTATTACAACAGGTCTGCTGTCTTATAGCAGTCAAGTCAGTCTAGTCAATTTACCTGTTTTCAGAATCCAAACTCATGTCATGTTTTTCCACACTGTAAGATACACTATATACGATATAATTTGTTTCTGTACCAGCTAGTAGAATTTGCACATTATGTCATTATAATCAAAAACAAATACCGTAATGTAATTATTGTGTTCGCACAACACAACTTCAGCTCACAGACCTGTTGCTGCAAAGAGTGAATTCATCCCGTTGTTCATGTCAGTCTGTTACTCAGCGTTAATGAACAGTATTTAAAGATCCCTTTCAGGCATGTTTTATGACATATGAATAGTAATTTGTGTCCAATGTTTGTTTCTCAAATGACATCTATTCCTTCTGCCATAATCTATGAATATGTGAATACGTTTTCTTTTTGAAAATGTATCTGGTGGACACAGTATGTCATTAACTTAACTAAAAAGTCCATTCTCAATGTGTGTTGATGTGAAGGCTTCAAGTTTCCACATCACAGTTGAGTAAGTTGCATACTGGCTCGTTGCCTCCAAAATAGTTGTGATGTCACAGAATCCTGCAGGCCCATCCACTTTATGTCAGATTTAAGGTGAGCACAGATAAACTTAGCTCCTTCATTATGAAGGTGAAACTCAACACATCTAGTACCTTGTTTAGCACAGTAAAGATCAAACATCCTATATACCTATAAGCAAAACACATTTTTGGCTCGAGGGGTTAATGGACAGTGTCTCATTATCAACACACTGTAATTTTAAAGTTTACATGGCTACTTCTGCTTTCATACAACTCTCTTAAACATGCAAATATTATCTCTATTATCTCTACCTTTTATCCCTCATGATATAAACAATGCATCATTTAAAATCCTGAGCTGGGAGGTGAAGACAGAAGCAGTCAGTATGTACAGAGCAACCACTGTTGCGATAATCATTCCCTATCTTCCCACCCATGAATGGTGCCAATTGAGTTAAAAACAACACAGGAAGTCCTTCTACTAAGGACTTTAGGCATTGTAATACTTTTAACAAAATGCTACAGTCACATTTATTTCTTATAAAGAAACCTTAAACTACCAGATATACTTCCATGTTCCTTTATGGTCGATCAAAACTCTTGCATCTGGTCCCCATTATCTCCCTGTCACACTCTCTGTGATAATGTACATTCAGTACAAAATTTATTTTCTTGTTTCTCCATTCTTGAGTGTGTTTCTTACATCAAGTGTATCACAAATTTTCTTCAAGATTCATAAAATGTCTATATTTGGGTGACCCCAACACTTTAAAGCCTCTCTAGGCCAGTGGTTCCCAGCCCACAGGCGACACTAACAAGGTGTTTCACCAGGGTTAGTAAAACACTGAAGAGGGAGACAGTAAAGAAAACAAAAGCGAGCTTCCTAAAATATGGATTCATTTCCGAAGCTAGCATTGAAGGCCTAATATCTGGTTGTATTATCAAGCAACATGATATCAGAGAGAAGGTAATATTCTTCCATCAGCAAAGAACATATGCCGGAAACTTTTTTGGCAATAACTGCAGCTACTAAGGCAGGACATGTTGCACGCTCTGATAACACAATACAAAAGAGAATAGACAAAACACAAGATAATATTTAGCAGCAATTGTATTTTTCTTTAGGGTTTCCATCCATGTGTTTACCGACTAGTGTGATGGATCAACTGGTATAGAGTTGGTTTGACATTTAATACAGTTTAACAAATTCAATATGGCCCAATGATATGTTATTTAAGTGGATCCCATCCTGTGCCAAGTCAAACCAACCAAGTCAATTTCCCACCGAAAAACATGACTGAATTTCCACTGCTGGTCTGAAATATGATTGAAGCTTGGTTGTTTCAATATATCTTTAGCCTTTATAGTGGCAATTAAATGTCTTCATTGAATCCTCTTTTTTAATTTATTTGCCAAAAATTAGACAAAAAAAAAGTTTTCAAGTCCTTTCATTATATAGATGTGGGTATTTGTATGTAGGAAAATGATGACCAAATGAAAACAAATTGCCAATGACAATTGGTGAAGGTGTATGGAATGATGAAGTTACGCCAATGTAATGTAATTCTGGGTAGAAGCTCTGTGATAGACTAATAAATCGAAGTTAAGTTTGGTCCTCAAAACTTTGGTGTGAGGATTTAAATATATAACGGTTCAAAGATATTTCAATTTGGAAGTGATAATCTCCAGGACCTCCTTGTTGGCCTGACCTCGTGGCTTGACCCGCGGAGTGTTTCCTTTTCTGTCCGCGCCATGAGACACCGGCTTGAAGAAAATAAACTCACTCTGTGTCAAGGAAGAAAACAAAAGAGACGGTTGTGAAATGGCCTATGAAGAAAAGGCTCCTGCAAAAAAAAGTACTAACTATGCAAAACTAAAGTGAAACCAAAAGCAACTAAAGAAAACCATGTAATGCTTTGAAAACAGCGGTAAGGCACATTTTCACTCGTAGCTGAGCAGAGTTTTGCTAGCACTGACACAGTGCTCGTTTTATTTTTCTCTCAGCAAGATAAACTCCAGATTTTGTAACATTAGGAAGCTAAACCCTGTATTGATATCCATCTTCGGACATGCACAAGCCATATCGTGTCCAATTGAAGTACATACTGCTGTTGTGTTTCCAAGTTATATATAAAAAAAGTAATTTTGGCCTTCATGATGAAGAAAATTTGATGAAATGTAAAAGCAGAAGGGATGCAAGAATGGTGGAGGGAGATACAGTTGCTTCTAATGGAACTGAAATTTGTTGTAATGTGATGTGTGTTTAGGTATTTGTTGCTAATCAAATCACATCTTGATTTCATGACCGCCATACATTTCGAGAACTGAATTTCAATGACTGTTTGGTGATAAATCAAATTGTAATAACTGATGCTGAATGGAAGCACCCTCAAAGTGACGTGGTAGTCTCCAGTGGCGGTGAGCTATTGTTTTGGGTTACATGAGACTATTTTGAATAATTGAGCCATTGCTTAATCTGTAGTCACATTGGTTCCCATTTTAATGTAACCCCAGGTTACATAACAGTTATTTCCTCTTGCTAATCCATAACACAGGTACCAACGAGTTAAACTGTTGATTGATCATGCAAATGTGTCAATACAATATTTTAAAGGTTGGTTAAGCTCCTTCATATTTTTAATGGACCAACCTCAAGACAGAACTTTTCATCAGAGAAGGTATTTTGATATCAGAAACAACCTGTTGTGATGGCAGATGAATGTTTTTCTGTTGTTTTAACCTGAAAAAGTCATTAGCAATTTCGAGCAGAACACATGAAACAAACATAAACAAAACCCTGAACGTTCAGATATCACAAATCCCCATTAAAACTGTAACATTAACATCAGTTTGTTTGCTTTTCTGCTTCATGCGTATCTGTGATTGATGAGATAATAATTAACAGTACAATGAAGGAAAATGTGACAGGACAATAAAGAAGAGCTCTGGATAACCATTTTAAAGGTTTGTTTTTGTTTTGTCTTGTTTTCAGGGTCAACAATTATAGGGACCAGTAGTGTTCATATGATGATACAAAAACATTGTTCTAAGAATCCCATCTTTATTAGGTCCACACCCCCACAATTAGGAAGGATTGTAGTTCTCAGTACCCCATTTTAGCTCGTGTTTCATAGTTGGTACTCTCCCAGCTAATGACGTCAGTATATGGTCCAGATATGTACATTGTAAGTGTACATTTTTTGGACAAACACAAGCAGTGCAGCGTTTGCAACGGGACCCCAAACTCCACACAAACTACAACTCGTAGTGAAAAAAAAATGGAGAAAACGCAGACTAAAGGAAAGACTGAGAAGTCCAAGCTTTAGTGGGGAAAATACAATGCATTAATGACCAGACAATCACCTGCCGGCTTACAACACTTCAGCCTTCACTTCATTCCTATTGTTGGTGCTCATGCAAACAGACTGTAGTTCTCGGGGCGCCCCCTGGAGAGAACTGCTTGGTGCACAATAACCTATTGATCTTGACAGGGGTAGACATACACAGAACATTCAACACTTTTTCAAAAATAAATTTGCAGATGTAGACATATACACTAAGCGGCCATTTTAATATGTACACCTGTTCAACTGCTAATTAACGTAAATATCTAATCAGCCAATCACATGGCAGTAATCCAGTGCATGTAGGCATGTAGACATGGTGAAGACGAGCTGCTGAAGTTCAAAACATCAGAATGGGGAAGAAAGGGGATTTCAGTGATTTTGAAGGTGACATGGATGTTAGCCTGAGTATTTTACAAACTGCTGATCTAACGCAGTTTTCATGAAGATTGGTAAATTCACCAAAGTTTCCTTAGTTGGGATTTGTTCTTAGGTAAGAACAGAATCTATGCATTTTCTAAATTATATAGCTACATAATTTTATTGGATTTAAATTACAAGAATATTTTATATCATTTATAACATTTTGATAATTCATTATATTAATTTAGAAAGTGGTATGGTCTTTAAAACTTAATTAACAAAAATACCACAGTAACACTTCCATGACCATGATATCCAATAATTAGTGATTGATCACGCTATTTCTTGGCCCAAAGTAGGAATTTTTATTCATTTATTATTATGGATAAAGTACAGCTAAATAGATAGAGAAAAATGGGAGGGGACATGCATGACAATCATAAGTGCGTCGCAGGTTGGAATTGAAACCAAGCCTGGACCCCATGCTGTTATTTGTGTATGTTTTTTCATATCCACTGCTGTTACCAAATATAACCTGTTAATTAGGTTCAACTGGCAAATCCTTTCAATTTAGGAGGAGATTCATCATTCTAATCCCTAAAGTATTTCTGTAGTGTAAAAACATTTGACCTAGACTTTCTTAGGAACACTCTTAAGGACAAATTTAAAATAAAAATTAAGTTACCAACTTAAGTTGGTAAATGAGGCACAATGTTGTGAAGATATTATCTTAACTTCCATCAGCTCAGACCTCATAACAACTTATTCTTATTTCTTGTTGGCAGAGATGCACTCAGACCTTTCCAATATTTGCAGTTTTGTTTCTTTTTCTTTTTTTTTCTAAATTAGATTATGTTCTGTGGAAAGGAAACCAAAGCAACCAAAGTACATAAAATATTTTGATTCTGCTGCTTCCAAAGCTGTTTACAAATACCTCAATACCAGTATCCACTGCAATCAACATTCTGCACAAACTGCACATTATGAAGTTTATTCTGATATGAAACATTATTATTGTTGTTTTACACTAAATATATCATTATGAAGCTCTCTCTGTGCTCTTCATGATAACATTTTCTATAGGCACATCCGATCAGTATGAGGTTAGTTATAAGAACATTTGCACAGGCTTTCAAAATTTTATGTATCGCAGCATTCGAGGTCAGAGGTCAGATTCTGTTTGTCATCATGAAAAGAAGCAATGCAATGCTATCATACATTTTCCAACATGAGGGACATTGCTCACCTGACATACATGCCAATAAAGTATATTGAAATTGAATTAAATTGAGAAAGACAGAGACAGAGGGAATGCTTTAACATAACTTGCATTAATGGATATCCTGCAAGAAGTTTAATGAGTATACACACAGGCCTCCTTTAGCTGCACATCAGCTGATGAACATATGAAGTGCAACTGTAAAAATGTGTATTGTATATATGTATATTTGTAAATTAATCCCTACAGAAAATGACTATTTTCTAATGAATAAAGTGCACTGGATTCAGCTTTTGACTAGTTCAGGTTGGATTGAGTGGCAGAATACCAAGTTCAAATCTGACACCTCAGAGGCCACCAATCAACCTTTAGCTTACTAGAACCAAAGCGAAGTGATGTACTACTGAAAGCAAGAATATGTTGGTTTTAACTACAGCATCAGATCACACCTTCAGCCACAGCAAGGTGATCAAAGATTTTCAAAGGTAAACAGACACTTGAGCCAAAATTTATCATTCTAGGAATCTCACCATTTGAACTCACATTGTAAATACACAGATACTTATACATTATACTAACAATTGCAGCTATAAAACAGATAACTAGGAACTGGATAGAGATTACATCCCCTTAATTTAACAGCTGGAAGTTAAAGTAGATATGATTTTAGAAATTGAAAGAATAGTCTATAGAATGAGAAAAAGCTTAGGTAAATTGATTAAACATGAGAATATGAATTAAATAATATTACAATTTACAGCCCTGTTATTTACTTATTTATCTTTTTTTGCAGGTATATGTGTAGGTGCAATATATACGTATATTTACGTAAGTATGCTATTGGACAAGTATAGGACCTTGACAATGTAAGTGTATATATGGATGTACATCATTACGCTAATCTACTCTATTGCTTTCTTTTACTTTTTTTCAAACATTATTATTATATTCCTTATGTTTTTACCTACTTATTTACCTTATTGTTAATTCAGATTTTACCACAATTAGTTACTCACTTAAAAGCCTATCATTTGCAGGAATGCTATCATGAAGAGCAACATATTTTTAAAATGTACATTTCTATTATTTTCTGCAATAAAGTAAATTAAAGGAAAATGTGTCAATTGCTGTTCATTTTAACATATTGTATGTTTCTGCCAGAACGAAAAGCATCAAGCGCACAACTCAATCAGTATTTGTGCATCCTGCCTTTTGGAGATACATTTATTTTATCGTACATTATTCTTTTATAAAGTAATAAACTTGAAAATTTGCATTTCAGTAAGTCTGTTATGTCACTTTTACCAAATGACGTAACACAGTGATGACTGAGCACTTATATGGCCCACTGATGAATGTACTGAAATATTTATATCTGAATTAATAATACTAATACACTCAATTCACCATTTTCCATTCAGACACTTTACAGTAGCCTAAACAGCAACAACCAAACAAAAGGAACCATACAAAGGGAGTTAGGCAGACGTTAGTAAAAAGGGAAACAATAGAGAGAGAGAGAAGAACACAAAGTAATGAATGTGGTGTCTGTGGCAACGTTTCAGGTATTTAGGTTTCAGTTCATTTTTGCACTCTATGTGCATGTCATCAGCTGACAGGAAGTAAACATGGACCCAAAGTAATGCAAAACAAGTAAAACCAGGAGTAAAATCTTAAGAACTGCCACTTTAATATAACATTTCTGAATAATGCAGTAAGTTGAGAGAAAACAGAGGAGTCACCCGCATTAGATGAAACCCTTTTACATCTGACGGAAGACTGATGGGGTTGTCAAGGCGACCGCTAACGTGGAGCAAAACTAAGAGGAGCTAGCTAACTTTAGCATGGCTCGCTGCCGCGCCTCATTCCAACACACAATACTGACGTGTCAGGGAAGCCCGCTTCATCTGTCACCTAGTCATTTAGTAACACTTCGTAACAGTGGCAGCGTGAACACATCAGACGGGCAACATTTTTGATTTTTCTTGCGTGTAATGTAGCGTTTAGCCTACCTTTCTGTGGACAATTAGCTTGTCACGGTGAAGCCAGTTACATGGGAAAACAAGGGAACTGGCTGCTGCTGCACCGATGCATTCACTGTCAGATTCTGGATAATGTGCAAGGTAACTAAAATATAGACCGACCGTGCTGGAGGCTACCATTTTTGTAATAAACAGATGACTAATGGTTGCTTTATACCGGCGTTAAGTTACAAACATTAACTTTAATTAGACTTAGCGGGCACGTTTGTCAGGTCACGTGACATTGTTGTAAAGTGGTGTTTACTAATAAGGTAGAGTGTCACCCTTGACGTGAGAACCCAACAAGTTCATTTGTAGCTTCAGTCAAATTTGACACATTCATATGAATAAATTCAAACAGCTGCTGATCAGCTATGGTTATAGGGTAGATATGTTTTAGTTTGACCGTCTCTGAATAAAGCTTTTCACATATAGCCAACGTATAAAATAGATTATTTCATTTGCACACAAGTTTTTTTCCTAGAATACCGGAATGTGGGGCTTGTTTCCCTTTTCTATACAGCAGGCAGTAGCTATAGCCCATGCATCGGACTGCTGTGATTAATAGGCTTTTGCCAATTAATACAGTACCAATCAACCTTGCCAACCAACCTGGGAGTGTTCTGTCATGCATTTGTTGAGTGAAAAGGAAGACAAAGCTGCAGCGGAGACAATGCAGTGCTGGAACCTAGATGTGATCTTTCTTTTTTTTTTTTTTTAACTAACAGACTCGGCTTCCAGCAACCCATCCCCCTACGTTTCTCCCCTCGTCTCCGTATCACTATTAACCTTCCATCGCATTCCTTACATTTTGGAGACAGCCCCCATACCCCTCCCCTCCCCCAAATGACAATACGGCTGGCTGTACCTGAGACTAGTGGCTATGTAGCAGCACCATGCAGCCTGGCTGAATGCAGAGGTGCACGCAGCGCTGTGCCCATGGCATTGTTAGAGCCAGTTTATCACACTGATGCACCCACAAGAACATATGGGTGCCCATGCTTTGGCCACCGAAGCTTACCTTGCTTTGGCCGATCTGTCGTAACTCCATCCCGTCCCAGCCCCTAGATCACCGAAGCCTGCAGCGGGATAATTCCTCTCCATGAATGAAAGGACTGGATGAAGATGGACAGATAGTGAGGGGGAGGGGAGGGAGGAATGTCTTCTTTTCTCTGCGCTCGCTTCTGTTTATTTCTTCGCTTGACGAGCCTGTAGACTGGGAGGAATGGAGGGAGGAGAAGGAGCGAGAGCGGCGGCGGCGGCAGCGGCGGGGGAGGTGGGGGGGTCGCAGCAGCCAGGAGCACCTCCTCCCTCCTTTCCTCTCCCCATATATTTCACTGTCTATTGTCTCCTGTGTTAAGCTGATGGGCCGTAGAACAGATGCTCCACGTTCTGTAGCACCTTTAATAAGCGAGGCTACATTCACATTGATCCAGCGCCGACAGCTGCTCTGTTGCTGCTCATTCACACCATAGTAAAGCTACTTTCGCTCATTTTGTCCACAAGACGCCATTTTTAAGAGGAATGACTGGGCTGGCGTTCATCCTTTCCTTCCCTCCCTCGCCCTCTCTCTCTCTCACTCACACACACACGTACACACACACACACACACACAATTTGTCATGCACAGCAGCGCAGTGTGGTGTAGTATTGTGCAAGACAGTTCAACTGAGTCTGGTGAAAGAGCTCAGCCACCGTTGCCCACTGTATTTTAATAATAAACTGCTGTGATAAACAATAAACACCAGTTGCAACATGTAAAGGATGATGTGCTGACATCTGCCTTACTGACAAGTGTATGCACATGTAGCCATCAGCTGGCTTGACAAGTTACAACGGATGCATAAAAGATTGGAGGCATGAGTAGGATTAATTATTATGTAATTTATTACATAAAACGTGTTTGGGTTTTCTTGGAGAACCAATATTCTCTCTGAATTTTTAGTCTTTTGTTGCTCTGCTCTCTCTCACGTCACAGTTTAGTGTGGATTACATCCACGCAAATGGACCACATCCTCAGCTGTACCAGCTTTAAATCATAACATCTGTAGTGGACAGACCAAAACCTAGTGGCCAGCCAACATACAGATCATACTGTCTGTCATTCCTGTCCATTCTGAGATTGTGTTATGACTTCCCTTATAAACAGTGGCGGGACTTTTCCACTAGGTGGGGCTAAGACCTTATATGTTACTCTGTGTATGTTGGCTGTTCTTGTATTTTTAAGCAAGAGTTTTTTTTTTAAGTATTTCATTTCATGTCACATAAACCACTGCAATTGAATTTCTTTCTTTTCCAAATCATAAATATATAAGATATTTTCGACAGACATTCCTGTAATCTTACGTCACTACGCCTGCTGTTGCTACTAGTCTGACCAGACAGAATCCAGTGGGTCTGGTGTATCCTGCTTCAGCAGTGGCTGGTAGGTAAAAAAAAAAAAACTGTTTTCAACCTGAAAACAATATGAATATTGAGAAAAATAAGAAAAACTTCAGGACTATGACTAGCAAATAAAGTGTCAACCCATCAAAGCACATTTTCGGCAGACCGCTTGAGGGCAGCCCTACACACAGGTCTGTATCTGACTGACTGACAGTGC
The DNA here is from genome assembly GCA_903364295.1 of Serranus cabrilla. NCBI lineage: Eukaryota > Metazoa > Chordata > Actinopteri > Perciformes > Serranidae > Serranus > Serranus cabrilla. The sequence goes on along the minus strand of CAFUXE010000822.1, from coordinate 303,102 downwards.
TTTTATTTCACTCATTTCATTTCAAATGTAATTATTAGGGCCCAAGCGCTGACTGCTTTGCTAATGTATTGCTATTATAAGCATAATCATTCCATATAATATATCATTCCACTGGGAGTGAGACATGAGCGGCGCATATACAGTTCTATTGTGCAATCCACACTGACTACATCTGCTGTCATGTTAAGTAAAGCGTTTTCTGCTGAGTCAGCTGTTTAAATCACACAAATATCCCGTTGTATATATGTTTTGAACTTATCAAGCGCATGTAGATTTATACATAAAGGCTACTGGTCTGTCTGTTACCTTCACATTGGCTTCATGGGAAGAAATCAACAATGTTTGTATAAATTGATTGATAGACTTTATTTCCCTGCATACTTTAGCAAGGGAGGGGACGATTCACTAGACACCACAAAAATAGGCTTGATGCTTAAGAAAATAAAGAGGCCTTTGACCTAATGTTGTCATAGTAACAATCCATCATAAAGCTGCCCAAAATTAAAGCACCAGAATGGCAGGAAAGTGGCCAGGATACTAACGACTACTAACTAACTAACGACTACTAACTGTTTCGTTCCCTGCTGTATTTATACAGTACAGTGAGCTTGATACATTAAAAAAAGAAAATAATCTGTAATTTTTCATTTCTGTTTCCTGTATTAAAAAAAGGAAAATAACAATAAAATAAACTAAATATACAATGAACCTAAATGTCTGATGTAATATAACATGATCAACTTGGAACTGTAAATAACCATAACATTTAAATTCTTTTAATATTTCTTTTTTACATAAAAAAAAAAACAGTTCAAATACATTTGCAAATGTATCATTCATCCTTCATTCATTCATCTACTTTCCTAAACTGCTTTTCTGAACTCCCAGCTGACCTTGTGCGAGAAGCGCAGTAAACCCTGGACAGGTCGCCAGACCATCGCAGGGCTGATACATTGAGTCGGACAACCATGCATGCTCTCATTCACTCCTACGGGCAATGGGAAGAAGCCAGAGGACCCAGAGAGAACCCACACTGACACTGGGAGAACATGCAAACTCCACACATAAGAGCCACAAGCAGGATTCAAACCTACAACCCTCCAACTACTACACTACCATGTATCCTAAATTCACAAATATTTATCTTTATTTAATGGATGAAATAGATGCAGATGAACAGTGATGCCAGTGTCAGTAGCTCCCCCCAGTCATCCACTGGCAAAAGTATGCTGGATAGTATTAAAAGGTGTTGCTGACTTTGGGGGGTTAAACACGATTTGTCAGCACAAACTACCCACACTGCGGTCAGGGGAGGGGCCTGAAGCGGCAGAGACCACCCACTGAAATCTGATCGGTCACCCCAGGTGGTATTATTTCAAACTTTGATTAGTTTTCTGCCCAGTCAGGAGCGTGACTTTCTGCTTATTCCGATCTTGTCGACATTGCATTGTGGTCTCATTCACTTTGGTTATCCATTCTTATTTTGCCATTCACAAATTAACAATATGATTGAATAGTTATACTCCTGTAAACCAGTTTTACTACCGTATTTACATTAGTATAAGTATTATGGTATATTTTTTTTAGGGATAAAACAAATGTCTAATTTGTGGTATATCATTTTATTACATTAGAAATCCATTGTTTAAAGAGGTATATTATTCCTTCATTAAACATTAAAGAACTAAAGCTAAACAAATCCTGTACATAACACCTCATATAAAGATAAAGTAACAATTTTAATTATGGAACATTACTGTACATTTATGGGATTTTCTGTTATTTAACAGTAGTATTTAGCGCCATAATTGCAGAAATATTACCTTTCCTTCTTTCTTTCTTTTTTTGCAGTGTACTCAGTTGTTTTGTGCCAGGATGCCAGAACAGTCAGGCACAGGTGAAAGGGAGAGCATTATTTCAGATTCACAAAGAGTAACAACTTAAATTTATATACACACTTAACACAAAACAACAGAAAAAGAGCCTTAAAATGTGTATGCCAGCATTGGAATTGTAGGAGTGTACATCTGCATCTGCAGCCCCTGGACAACATGTCACTGCTTATAAATACAGTATAAAACACATGCAATCTTCAAAGGTTCATTCAAACCACCGGTACCCATCAACTATAAGGAAGAGGTTCTGCTGGCCTTCTCATTCGTTGTCTACAGGATCTGCAGGATCTGCAGGTTCTGACGGAGCACCCCTGTGGTCAAAGACAGGAGAAATCTTTGTGAGCGTTCTTCTACACAACAGCATGGTCCATGAAGTTTCAGCAAAAGTATATGTAAATGTGTATGGTGAGTTGTGTAACTGTATTTCAATCTGTGTGTGTAGAATCAGAGTAATAATCTCTAAATGCATACTGGGATTTGTAATCACAGGAATATGCAGATGTGTATTCAGACTGTGTGCATTTAATTTGATGTGTAAATATGTAACATTCATTCATTTTCAATGAATTTTATTTATATTACTCAAAATCACAAATTTGCCTCTGATGACTTTTCAGTCTGTACAGCACACAACACCCTCTGCCCTTTGTATTGCATAACCCATTAACCATTCATTCCTGAGGCCAGAGCGAGTGACCTAGAATCCTTTTTAAAACTGCTGGCTAAGGATGAGTGTAAATACAGTAAGGTTTTTATTCAACTAGCAGTAACAACACTCAAAATTACACCAAAGTTAGTTGTTGAGCCCTGAAACCGTAGTTTTGTTTAGTCAAATGTAAACAGAAGATGAGTTTTGATCAATGTAATGTGCATGAGATTCCACTTACCCTGAATAAGGTGGTGGTGGGGCATCGTGTTGCCCACTGCGGGTCAGGGCTTCATTATAGCTGGGTAAGCCTGGAGCTGGGATCCCAGCCAGGGGCACCAACTCTGGGGCTGGACGCCCATCTGCTGCCAGCCTCACTGGGGCTCTGGACCAGAACACCACACAGAGACCAAGCTCAGTACAATTCAACAAACCAGTTAACTCTACCTCTACAACCACTATCAGTGCAATATATTATATAAGTTATGTCCAATAACTGGATGTGAAATAATGTGTATGCACATTCTAGTAGAACTGTATTCTTGTGTATACATCTTCTATATCTTCTTTTGCATATCAGGACCAGCACCTTCGTTGAAGCCCCTGCAATTTCATTGTGCCCAAAGCTTGTCTGTTGTTGTACAATGACAATAAAAGCTTTTTATTCTATTTTATTCTATTCTAAGTTATAACTATTCAAGTCCAAAGCAGACATGAGTGTGCACAATACATTTCATTGCAAATATTTAGCCTGCTGCCCCCGCAATCTGGCCCAGAGAAGCAGCTGAAAATGGATGGAAATATGTTTGATTACCTGCATTGATTTTGTTTTGTGTTTGTTAGCTACCATCAGAAATTTCAGTAAAATGGTTAACGAAAAATGTCAGGCTTAGACATGAGGATTCATAAGGCTTTAAAAGGACTACAGACCATAGTATATGTACAGGCCAAGTTTACAATTAAGTTTTTGTGAAAATGTTCAAATGTTTATATTGTGATAGGAAATTATTAAAATGTTTGTCTTTTTATTTGCAGCCAGGGATTCTATGATGAACTTTGATTAATTATTCTTACAAGGAATAACCAGGTCGTTTCTTTTCTTGTGAAAGATAGAGTTTTTTCTCTGAAGGATAATTGCTTTGGCTTCTGGTCCGCTGACTACTGTCTTATAGTTATCTAAAAATGAATCCTCCAAAGCTTTCAGGTGCCGCTTCGTCTAGCACATTGTTACAGTCCCTTGGTGGGAGGCTTGATGGACCAAACAACTCTTCATAAATGTTCACATTGGAGAGAACTTACTGGGCTGACCTGCGTCCACCTTTGTCCTTGTTTTTGTAGCAGTAGATTCCCAGCACAGTGGCAATAACAGCAGTCACTAGGATAGCCATGATCCCTGCCACCAGCCCGGACACATCCACTCTGGGTGTAGGTTCTTCAAAGACAAATATTAATACCATCAAATCATTGCTTTTTAAACAGTCCTCATATGAGTCAGTCAGCTAGTCAGTAATTAGTCACTACAGTAATGATTATTCACATTTGCTTATAAACTACAGCCTTGAGGACTTGAGATATTCTAAATGACCCGATTGTATTGTATTCAATAGCTGCCCAAACAGAAAATTAGAGAACGTCCTCTGCTGACATTCAAGGCAAGTTTATTTATAGAGCACAATTCATCCAAAGGGCCATTCAAGGATGCAGATATAAGAAACTGGATATTTTTAATACCACAGTTATAATTATTGTTATAATCATCACTTCAATTACAATTTAGTAACATATGTACTGTACTTTTAATGTGGAAAAAACAAATTTTGCTAATTGAGAGCAATGTCAGGCCTGTAGTCTACAATAATGGATCGTTTTAATCTTTTAAAGCATTACCGTGACTGTTGACATAGCTGGTCCAAAAAATGTCCTAAAAATGGAGGCAAAAGATAACTTGGTGAATTATAAAATCAGAATTAAATAAACATACACCCAGACAATAAGCAGCCACCAGGACATTTCTGTGAATAGGACTTAAGTGTCTTTTTTTTTTTCAAATACAAAACTAAATTAAATCTAAAGTGGGTTTAACAAAAAGGTCTGGGAGTGATTGCTCAACTCTCGAAAACTGGAAATGCAACCATGCAGTGATGATGGAGGAATTCTAAAAACTCTTAATCATTTCTGGTTCCTTTCATAAAACAACTTGACACCATTCTCAGAAATGTCAGCAAAAATGTAAACAAATGTTTAGGTGAGGTCACCAACCGCAGCACCAAAGTCAGGTTTCTCCAATCATTTAGGTATTTTTTTTTAAAAAAAGGCTGTATTGTACATCCAAGTGAGTTTGATAGTCACTCGCAGTTGCATTACCGTCTGGGCGTCGTCCTCAAACACCTCTCTGGCCTCCTCATAGCTGCACATCTCCTCTTTACATTCTCTCTCCAGATTGTCAGGCACCACTACCTCAAAGTCCCAGCTGTTATAGAGCAGTGAGCGGGACAGGAAGGCGTTCGCTGACTGTGAGTCCACCAACACTGGATCTCCTGCAGGTCACATGTCTTGTACACTCATAGAATATACATATGAACTGGCCATGTTTAAGTGAGAAGATGTGTGGTTTACCTGGACCATGTCTGTATATGACTGAGCAGTAGGCCAGCTGCAACAGAAATAGCATGGGAATCCACACAGCTGACTGGGCTGCCATCGGAGCAAAAAAAACTACACGGAAAAGAACAAGGAAGAGCCTCTATGGAAATGAACCCGACACTTGTGGCCAGAGGCCTGAATAAGTACAGGATAAGCCTCTAACACTCACCTGTCAACCCTGTTGCCTCCTTACTTGGCTGGAGTCTGTCAAAGCTTTTCAGAAGAAAAACAACACTTGTTGTAGATTTTCCAAAACATGGAGCCCCCAAATTTTTCTTCAAAGTAAACTCCTCTATGCTGAGTCTTGTGTACCAAACCGTCAGGCCACAAAAGGTTGTGCTGTTTTCCCAAAGTAATGGCAAATCATAAACCTGTTGAACAGCATACCTGCTGGAGGGAGGGACTCCCACAAACCTGTCTGTCTGCTTGCCTATCTCTCTGTCGGCTCACTACACACTGACTTGCTTCCTTTTTTATCTACACAGAGAGAGAGAGAGAGAGAGAGAGAGAGAGGCAGTGTTTTAGTGAAGTTTATTACTTCACCCCACGGAGGGCACTGTGGGGTGAAGTCTGCCATCTCTGATTGCCTTGTTTAAATTGTTTCCCAAGAGGTATTGGCTCATTGTAAAGGTGGTTTATGTATGTTAAGTATGAAAGCCTAACATTATCTGCTATTCAG
>CAFUXE010000822.1:279368-290421 GCA_903364295.1 Serranus cabrilla | reverse complement strand
CTCCGGTCGTTGAGTGCAAACACCAATAAGAAGCCTTCTCCTGAGCGCATGTACTGCTCCCTCATCGCCCCAAACTCCTCCTGACCTGCTGTATCCAAGACTGAAACACACACACACACACAAGCACAAAGACACACACTTATACTGTATTCAAAGGCATTCCATTTATTGATGTAACTAACCTTTAACATACAAAGCTGGAGGTACAGGTTGAAAAGAAACAGCTTTAGCTTGAAAGTTGTGGTGTCCATTCGTTATCAACGGTTTTGTTATGGTACAGTATGTGATACAGATAACGGGGATCGGGTATAACATAAACAGATGTTTAGGCAGAAACTGGGCGTAGGAATAGTTGTGTTTAGAGAGTGTTAGTTCAAGGTAAGTAATGTTCATCCTGAAGCATCCACAGGGTTCAAGATGAAGGTTGCCTGCTAGTAACTGACTGTGAGCCATGTTATGTATTACCAACAGTGTTTGAACAATCTGAGCTTGCCGCATGTTAAACGACACGTCTATGAGTAGGTAGGATGCACTACAATCATTCAGGAGCATCTTATGTTGAGAGCAAAGAAATCCTTTGCCCCAAATAGTGCCTCATGTTTTATCATTAGATTCATACCAAAGAGATAAGAGTGAGTTTTTCTGAGAGATAAATCTCAAAGAATTGTCAAAAACTAAATGGGCAGTTTAAGAAGAAGGACCACGTTTTATTTCCAGCATACTCCAACAGTCTACTATTACTTCTAACAATCTAGATAATAAAAATTAAAAAAAACATTCTGTCAACTGCACAATACAGTGCTCTACAAGTTGAAACTCTAACTATCAAAAGATCTGAAATAGAATATGTCCTTGCTTATTCTGTACACAAGCAAATAATGGAAGGAAACATTGATATCTAACTAAAATGTAAAGTGTCTCTGTCTGTCTGGGTGTTATTATTATAGCTGAGGACCCGTGGAAGTGCGCAGAACAAGCTCTTAAGAACCCTATTAACGGTTCCTCTGCCGATAGCAAAGCCGGGTACAGCTCGCTTTCCATCGCTCGCAACAGTACAGTCAAGAACAAGAGGAAGAAAAAGAAGCCGGAGAAGATTAATTTCTGAATTAAGGCTTTTTTGCTCCTGAAGAAGCCTAGTCTCAATTAGATAAAATACGTGCACACTCAGCACTCCTAGAGAAGAAACACAACTACGTCATGGCACCCAAGGAAGCACTGTTGATCAAAGGTGTTTGGATCAGTGGTTCTTAAGAAACCTGCAATCAGTAAAACCAGAAGCCAACTGAAACCTAAAGAGCAGCCAGACAAAGCCGGCAGACAAACAGCAGCTCCGCAGAGTCCATCTGTATACATCTGATGATTCACATATTACTGTGTGGTGAAACAGCAGTGTGACCCAACACACCAGCCTGGCTCCGCGCAGCAACACTGGCCAAGTACAAGTCCTAACAAGGGAATGAAACATCCAAAGAGCAAACACACTGTCTGTGTCATATCACATTACAGTGCAACACACCCTCGGCCTTTAAACAAAGCCTTTCACACACTCTGACAAACACCGTGAAAGTATGAATTCATGTACTTACTGTCCAGCCGGGTCTCCTTTCCATCCACAGTACAGATCTTGGTGTAGGAGTCTTCGATGGTGGGGTCGTAGTCTGACACAAAGTAGGACTGTGGGACATACACAGTGTTAATAACTAAGTATTGCTGTGGGTGCAGTTTAGACTGTCAACTATACGCTATATCTCGTACAGTGGCTTGTCTTACAGACCAAAGTCATTGACAGGCAGCTCTTTGTTACTGCTTAGGGTCAAATATGACTCAGATACATGCATCCAGCAGTGCTACAAATGGGAATTTTCCAGAAAGGATAGATTTGTTTTTCAATGCGTTCCTGTAAACAGAGATAGGACAGAACTAAGCACATTTACTTTGCAGTTAAGTGTAATTTAAGGCAAATTGTACTTTCATTTATTATACCTTTACTTCATTACATCTCACGGGAAAATGTGAGCAAATAAGACAAAAAGAAACTGTTCAATTCTCAAAGCACCCGCAAAAGATGGAAAGGCAAATATTTAATGTGCATACACTCTGAGTTAAATGGACACCTTTCAATGAAAATGAGCCTCTTTTTAAAAATAATCTGATTCACAAAGACCGACATCCTTTGCCACACAGTTACAGTGAAATTATCAGGGAGCTGGTGATCTCTGGCATATTTATGAGGGATGTCAGTGACAGGTCGCTCCTCTCAGCTCTTCCACACGTCATTTTTGAAAATATGTGAGAGAAAATGAGAAAGAAATTGCTGAGAAAGAAGGTAAATAAATGAATAGACCTTTGGCTTGGTCTGACTCTCTAGATGTCCACAGCTGATACACTCACATGCGCTCACTGTATGAAAACTGGACTGTGTGTGTTACCTTTTGGATGTGTAAAAGAACATTATTTAACATTAGATCTTGACCGATCTCACTCTGGAGATTTGAATAATAAAATAGAAAAGCACTCGGAGAGCGCAGACCTCTGCCAAGGCAATAGGTTCAGTTATGCAATGCCAAATTAAACACCTGAAGGATTATATTAAATTAAATCAATTAAATTGTGTATTTTGGGAGAACACTGGCATTTAAATATTTTATCCACTAGATGGTGGCAGTTAGTGAAGGCAATATGGCCACTGATGCAATAAAAGAAATTCATAATAGAAATTCCAGGTGGTGTTCAAGATCACTGATCACCACTAAAATCTAATCACCTGTACATTGTCCCAATACACACATTGTCTGAAAATTTCATCCAAACAGACACACGCCCTCAAAAACATGACCTCCTTAGCGGAGGTAATAAAGTTAGCTGTAAGGCTTCTCCATGTGTATACATACACACAGCATCTCTCTAAAGTGTAGTCTATATAAGCACTAGACTAGCACAACCTGAATTGACTTCAGCCTTCACAACCGACATATTAGACTCTAGAGCGAGGGGGCAAACTGCACTCACCTAGAAAAACTTTATGGCTGCAGTATCATTAGCGCAAAATTCCTTTAGTCCTTAAGAAGGAGCAGATAGCAGCTGCAAATGATTCATGGTGCTATCAGCAGCCGCAATCCCGTCTTTAAGAATTTCGCCCCACTGTGTGGTATTACAGTGTTGTATAACCTAGTTTCCAAAACAGAGCTTGAGTTTGGGTTTTGTTTTGCTTTGTGAGCAACTTTCATCTGCAACAAACAATACGTAACAGTGGCTACAACCAATAGGCAACACTGGCAACAATGGCTCCCTGGAGGTTAAAAACACATTTAAACATGAAAACCTAGTATATGGCTGATTGCGTCAGGTCAATGCGCGGTTTTGCACATTTTTTGTGGGCAAAGTGTTAAAGGAATAGTTAATGGCAGTGTCTGATGAGATGTGATGAGAATATTTTGGAAATTAGTAGTTAGCATGCTTTTGTGCTGGTAATACAAACAAGTATTGCAACAGTGTAATGAACCTTTGAGGAAAGGGCTTTTGCACCATTCAGTATTTTGGCCATGGTTAGCTGGTTTGCGGCAACTTGAACAAGTGCATTGAGGATGAAATCATCTTTAGGTGTTAAAAGAGCACTCAGAGCCGGTTTCTTGTTTTGAAAATGAAATGAATATGAGACAGAATACTAGGATAATCATATAGTGTAGTGTTACAACCCTGACTCCAAAAGAAGTAGCACAGCTGCTTATTGTTTTTTGGCATATACCTTTAACTGAAATCTGTACAAACCTGTATATTGTAAGACATTGCGTGCAATGTTCAAACTGATAAACTTCATAGTTTACTGTAAACACCCACTCATTCTGAACTTGATGTCTGCAACATGCTCTAAAAAAAGTTGGGACAGTTTCCAACTGTGTTACATCACCTTTTCTTTTAACACATCGTCAGCATTCAGGAACTGACTTTGAAGTCACATTCTTTCCCATTCTTGTTTGATAGACGACTTCAGTGTCTCAACAGTCTGGGGTTCTTTGAAGCTGCTGTAACACGTGCACAATGTGGCTTAGCATTGTGGATGGCAGCATTACTGGGACCTTCACAGATGTGTTACCCCTGATGACGTGCGCACTAACACACCCTCATACCATCACAGATGCTGGCTGTTGAATTTTGCACTGGTAGCATTGTGGATGGTCACCCAGACGACATGCCATCCATGATGACTCGTTAGACTACAGCACACTTTGTCTCATCTCAGAGAAGTTGCCCGGAAAGTCGGCATTGTTCTGGATGTTGTTTATTTATGGCTTTTGCTTTGCATGGTAGAGAGATGCAGCAATTAACTGTATTTACTGACAACGGTTTTCCGAAGTGTTCCAAACCCATCTAGTAGTCTTTTATACAGTCAATGTTTTTTTAAGGCAGTGCTGCCTGGGGGGTCAACTTTGTTTTTCAGCCTTGCTCCTTACATGCAAAGATGCATCTGGATACTGTGATTCATTTAATGATGTTATGTGCAAGGGTGAAATCCCTAAAGTCCTTGCAATTGTTTGTTGTGAAACATTGTTTCTAAACTCTTGGATTATTTGCCCACAAAGTGGTGAACATCGCCCCTTGCTTGTACCAACATCTGAGCCTTTTGAGGATTCCTCTTTCATACAAAGTCACATGTGGAATGGTACAATCAGGTGTTTATTTGTGTGTTCCACAACTTTCCCAATCTTTCATTGGCCCTGTCCCAACTTTTTTTTTTAAATGTTTTGCTGGAATCAAATTCGAAATAAGCATATATTTACAACATCTGTTAGGCTGATGATATGAAAAATAAATTAATTGTATTGGTACAAATTTCAACAATATATAAACTGTGTGTTATTGTGTTTGATCTATGTTTTTATCTATGTCTATAAAGTAAGTTTTTTGGAATCAAAAAGGCATTTAAAGCATTAAAAGCCAAGCATGGTGAGACTGTAGTTAAAATGTGCTGGTTGCCCTCACCCCTCAACAAACAAATCACATTTTTCTTGTTTTAAAAATTGCAGAATCACAAAATCATAAAAGCTGTATGTGGAACTGAATCAATAGAAATTAGAGTGCCAGAAGAGCTAGCTCTTATTGCTAATTCACACCAATATTTCGTATCTCTGATGCTTTGGGTTGGGTTGCGTAAAGTGTCCTCCTCCCTGTTCTTTCACGCTTTGACCTTTACAGTTAGGTCATCTCTTACAGTAAAAATCATCTCTGCATGTTTTTTTTTCTAAACTTATCCAAACTAGTACTGTGTAATTACAAACCCGCAAAATAACCTGAAATAATAAAAAAAAAAATGATGTAAACCAATGACAGAACATCTAATAAATGAATGTGTAGTTTGGACATTTGTCCTGAGATTTAAGGCAGGCCTATATGCCTATATGTGACTACTTTAGAAAAAGGTTCATAAGTTGGATCCGACTGCTTTATAAATCACTCACTGGTGCTTCAATGATCAGTAAAAATGAATAGGTTAGCTGGTTATGAAAAAGCCTCCTCACACTTTGCTCTCTTTGCTCTAGTAGACGATCCTTTCAATGACCAGTTGATCACTTACCCTGTGGAGAAGAGCTGTAGAGAATCTGGATTATTTATAATGAACCTATTCACATGTTGGGCTACAACATGATCGTTCTTGTTGTTAGAAATGTAACATTTAACTTTGGAACATAAAAAAGACGAGTGAGTGAGTAATGGCTGTACTATTAGTGACTCACCAGCCAGACAGATTTCATGGCAGCTTTTTTCTCATAAATAGCCAATAGCTGATCTATAAAGCACTCTTCACAACGTGTAAACCATTTCTAACCGTATATAACTTTTCTTAACAACATAATGTGTAATGTGCTGGAAATATTTGCGTCATTACTTGTGTCCTATGTAGCCTCTGTAACCCGTAGGCTCCGTGTCTGTGATAAAGTAGGTACAGATGTGCAGAGTGAATACCTGGATGAACTGGATGGTCAGGGCGCTCTTCCCTACCCCTCCTCCTCCCACCACCACCAGTTTAAATCTTTCCTCTTCTCCGCTCATACTGGTGTTGAACTGGAATTTGTCCTGATAAAAATCCTCCCAGGGCCCGAGTCCCGCAGTCCACCAGCAGCTAAAGCCACGACACAATCCAAAGTAAAGTTAGCCGAGTAGATCCGCCTGTTCGCGTAACGTTAGCAGAAGACACCAGCATGGACGACTTTTATCGATGTAGCTTCAAACTGAAACTTCTTCACATGAAGCTCATTTTCTGCAACGTGGTTTACAAACACACAACAGGACCTGGTAACCAAGGTCCAGTGGGAGTTCCTCTGTCCATCCGCCGAAGTAACGAATACAAAGCTCCAACAACACCGTGTTTTTGCTTTAGGCTACTTTTTTCGGTTTGAAGTGGGCTGTGGCGCTTGCTTGCTTCTTTTTCTTCTCTCTGCTCTTTTCTCCTAGGCCTCCAGGCAGATTCTGAGGGCGGAACTGCTTCCTCTTTTTCTCTTTCCTCAACAGACTGAAGCAGGTCACACATTCATTTTCACACACGCTAAGTCGATGTGTCTGTGTGTCAGAAAAGACATGATAGAGCACTACACCCACTTCAGCGCTCTTCTTATTTAAAACTGAAAACCGGCCAAAAGAACAAATTCCTCTTTCATGTGTCAGCTTCCTTATTTGGTCATCTGCAGGATCCGTGACATCATTTCAACCTAGTGGCCCGCGCAGGATGTAGCCGAAAGGCAGCACGAGGTCCGAACAATTTCACCGTCATTATGATGATCGATAATAATAGTGTATGTACTAAGTTTCAAGTTGTGAAAGTAGCTCATGGTTCAGCTGGAACAAGAATATAATGTAACTTCACAAGAACTTTCTTATGGTAAAAATATATGTTATGTGTGATCTTCAATCCCCCTGGAACACCACGCCATTTTTATATGAATACACATGTTAATGCTTTGTAAATCTATGCTGTCAGGCAACACCCCACCTCTCTATCTGGACACTTGCCAGAAAGCTCCTTCCCAACAGTTACCCAAGATTAATAGTCATAAAGGACTATAACTGAGACTTCCTAATGCACAAGAATATCCACATCCAATAAAACCCATAACATATTTTTAAATACAAATGAATGGTGCCACTTTTATCAATATCAGTACTTAACCTTTTTGATTTTGTGATTAAACTTGTGTTTTCTTAAAAGAACAACATGAGTGTAATACATTGTTGTCTTCTTAGAACATAACCACATTTTCCAAATGAGCATTCTCCTTTTATTATATATGCTAGTTTTCATTGAGGGATCAGTTTAGCTCACATTAATATTATGGCCACATGAATCAGCTGTTGGGTCACTGTCAGCAGAGGTGGAGCCACATGTTGTAACCATTTGGGGCTTAGCCCAAACCTCTGGAGATTTTTTTCCTTTTTACTGTGGCTATATGAACTATATTTACATTTATATATGAAATGGCCCATGCATGTCTTGTTTTGTATCTGATTGTTATCCAACTGTCATCATTTTGAAACCAGAATTTAACAAATGTTGAGGATTTGTCACAAATGATCAATTAAAGGACCATTGGAAAGCTGAAAAATCAGACGGTAATGTCTGTTTTAACAGTTTCTGTCTATGATAAATGGTGTATTTTTGGCACTTTAAAAAAAAAAAAAGAAAACACATTTTTCAGTTCCTTCTGCATCTCCACTATAGATCTAAGAAACAAAATCCCCTTTGAACAGTTCTAAACAGAAAAACTGACCCCTGGTGTCCACAACCCCCTGCTGGAATATTATGTTGCTATGTGGTCATCAGTTTAAATTGAACAAAAAGTAATTAAGGAACATGAATGAAGGTTTTAAGGGTAAAAGCAACAAGACCGCGCAATGTAGAAAGATCCACTTGAGGTTCTGCAGCTGCTCATTGGCCTTGACAATTGTCTGAAATACTGAATGACACAAATTGTACTGATGAGATGGAACAACCTGGTTTTTAGCTTGCATTACGCCTATTACAGTCATTTGAAGGTCATATAGGTTGGACCCATATGAGGTTAACCATCTTAAATATTTGCATTACTTCACAAGAACCTTTTCATTACATTTATACTCCTACAATATACATTTGCCGTAGGTACCATGTCTTTCTATTAAAAATATAGTTTTTATTTTAGATTAAAAAGAGACAACAGTAATCTTTTTAACTAAAATCCAGATAGAAATATAGAGAAGCACTGCTCTTCGACACACTGAGAATAAAGCAATGAGACATGATTGGAATGTCATTTTTTAATCATCAGTAAATACATCTCAAGCCATTGTCCAAAAAGTCTTTTAAAGTCTTTTAAAATAACTGAATCTTACAAATGTCAAGATAAGCTGACCAATGTCAATATGTCATAAACAAGATGCAATTGTGTGGAGGTTTCTTGTCGATGTTATATTAAGCTCTGCAATAAATAAATAAATAAATAGAAGACAAAAGTTCTTTCACACCTCCTGCATATGTATGGGCCACAAATAACCTGCGGTTTGGTTCAATTTCACAAACATGCACAGACACAAACAGACACAACTGGCATCCTTAACATCAGCTGTTCCTGCCCCCTCCAACACACTCAGCACCTGTACGGCAGTGCAGGCTGTCCCATCCTCACAGGATGGGCAAACACCCCTCCCAGCAGCACCCTCTCCCCCCAGTCCAGCAGCTTGTTGAGGGTGAAGCTGAACGGAGACAGCAGGCCCTGCTCCTTCACCTCTGCTGTGCTGCACTTGCCGTTGGAAGGGGTGTGCTCCCTGCGGGTGTCCTCTGTCTGCCTATAGGACCCAGGGTTTGTCTTTGCGTCAGGCGTTTCCCTAGCGTGGACATTTCTGGACGTGGTGGAGCCCTTTGCCTGCTGGCTGCTGCTTGCTTCGGAGGGGGAGCTGTTTCCCAAAGGGGTCAAAAAGAGGGTGAGGCTTTTGCGTTTCTCTAAAAGAGAAGCAGAGCCTGCTGGGAGTTGTAGTTGGGTAGGCTTTTCTGCTAGTTTGACTGGCTCACATGGGCTTGAAACTGAAACCTCACATGGCGCCTGGACTTGCTGCCCGATCTGATTAAGAGTCAAATGAAGAGTCTGATGTTTTCCTGTTCCATCTGAAGGCGTGTGTCTCCGCTGTGTTTTGTCTGTGTGGTAGAAATTCTCTCTGTGTGCCTGCTTGACCTCTGCTGAGTCGCTCGTGACGCTGTCAGCCTGATAATTCATGTTGTGACTGATGTGAGAGTGGTTAACACTGTCATTGATGGTTGGCAGACGATTGTCCAGCTGCTGGGTGGGGAGGTCGCTGCCAGAGGCCTTCATGCTCAGAGTGCCCTGGAAGTGCTGCAGCTGACCCAGGAAGTTGAAGTTTGGAGATATCGAAGGCCGGCGCTCTTTCACAAACCTTTAAGTAGACAGACAGGATGTGGGTTAGGACTCTTAAACAGCTCACACTGATTCACAGTGCAGTAAGACAATATTAGAACAAAAACTGACATATGGCATAAATTAATAGATATACTAAAAACCAAGGGCAAAAATCAGGAAATGTAAATTCTATTGGATGGGTTTGCATTTGTAAAATACTGGTATAG
Organism: Serranus cabrilla; assembly: GCA_903364295.1. Taxonomy (NCBI): domain Eukaryota; kingdom Metazoa; phylum Chordata; class Actinopteri; order Perciformes; family Serranidae; genus Serranus; species Serranus cabrilla. The sequence continues at coordinate 280,814 of CAFUXE010000822.1, read as the reverse complement.
CGTCCTAAAATGTGCCTGTTGTGAATAATTTGCATGGTGAGACTTGAATGGAGCAATTCTGGAGGTGGAGGAAGCTCACCTGCAGATTACGTCATAAGCACACAGTGCTTGTGTAATTACTCTCACTGCCAGAGGGGGAGACTAAAACTCTGCACTGCAATTTTGAGCACAAGATCAACCGATTTCTAAAAGATATGAGCAATTATTTTTAATATTTTTAGAAAGATACGCTTATTTAGCTTGTTCGGGCTATGGCAAGTTCACAACCAAGGTAAGGGAAGACCAGGTGATGCACATTTCAGAGCTTTATTGATAGCCTGCCTCTTTAAACTCTGTGCCAGCAATCAGCAGCCACTGGTTCCTCTGGCATGACCATGTGAAACTGGCACACTTGTTTATTTTGTGTTGTCATTTTCCGCCGTAGCTGTTATAGTAGTTAATCATGGTGCTGACATCTCACCACCAGCTGGAATAACGGCTAGATTCGGTTCAGCTCAAGCTGGGATGCTAATTTAATAATATAAAAATATTTGTTCTGACCAACAGCTGATCCTTAAGATCATTAATTTCTAATCAACAACTCTAGTGCCTTGCATGCAGGGCTGCAGATACAATGATAACCCAATGCAGGACAACACTCAACATTAAAGCTTGTCCACGTGGCTGGAGCAAGTAAACTCAATGTTCAGGCAAGTGACAAATAAATATATTTAATGTAATATTACCTCAAATATCCTTCTTTTAGCAACACTAATCAAGCTTTGAACAGCTGTTTAGGAGACTCACACTGAGTTGACCAATCAGACGCTATGTTCCTGTCTTATCAACCAATTAGAGGCTGCTTTCCTGGCTTGTTGACCAATCAGAGGCCGTATAGCCTATTTTCCTTTTATCATACAACAAACATTTTCATTTCCTTGTTTTGATAATGTTTTGTAACTGTTTAATTGATTGTATTAATGGGTTTTGGTTGTGTTATATAAATGTATTAACAACCCCGATTCCAAAAAAACTTTGGATGTTTTGAAAAACTTAACAAAAACAGAATGCAATCATTTGAAATCCTTTGAAACCTACATTCAGCTGAATACAAAAAAGGAAATCACCTCTTTATGTGTGCAGGGCATTATTTGTTCAATCTTTTGTTTCTCTTATTAGAAAGGCATCTATTTTGTTACCTTAATTAAACAAACTGTGACTGCTTTATTAAACACATGGTTGGGAACTAACAGACTAATGTTTGCTTTTCAACTACAAGTGCTACAAACATGCTCTGATGGATGTGTTAAACTGCAACTTTTGAGAGAAAACTATCGGCAACTTAGAAATACACAAATGTTACAAATGTGTTTTCAAGTAAGATGAATATGCTCCACTGGCTGTGCAGTACCTGTAGGCGCGGTCCAGGTCCATCCCCAGGCTGTACATGATGTAGGCTACAGCCAG
>CAFUXE010000822.1:265981-276548 GCA_903364295.1 Serranus cabrilla | reverse complement strand
TCTCTCTCTCTCTAACATTGATATTTACAGTATATTAGTGATTCAATTGTTATAACCTTATATTAAAATCAAACTGAGGCTTATGTCATCTCTCTGATCTCTTGCTTTTTGGGGTCACACATGGTTGAGGAGAGAAGGATTCAGCATGTTTACGCTTAAGACCAGGGAAGTGCATGTCTTTCCTGATTTCTGCAAACACACTGCACAGCTGTAGTGCTCCATAAATGACCACAAGTGTCAGTCGGTAGCTACAGTCCTACCCTCTCTTCTGGGAGAGTGATGGTGAGACATTTCTGTGGAAATACTGAGTGCAATAGATTGGATTGGTCTTTTTCTATTGCAATTGAAAGGTGCTCATGGAAAAGTTAAGGCTCGTGACCACAAGCACTAATAACACTGCTCCTTTGAATGTTTATGACAAAGTGGATCTTTATTTAACACATGAAGTTCAAATGAATGTGTTTGAGAGCAATCATTATACATATGATTCCACTTTTAAAAAAATCCTTTTTCATTAGTCAATGGTGGATGCGCATAGTTTGTTTGTTTTTTTTGTTCGTTGGCTAGGCTACAGTTATAAATGAAGCCCCAGATCAACCGCACACAGAGCAGATTGAAAATATTTAGTGCACACAGAGCTGTATGTAGTGTTCAGAAATATAAAGATCCAAAAACTGAGCATGCTAGGAGGGTTCAGGGGTGTTTAAAATAACAAGTCAGACCAACCAGGTTGTGACTATTATCTGGACCAGGCATAAACCTGCAGGGGATCATGCATACAACTAGGCTAATCCACAGCTCTGCGTCAGTGCTGCAAAAAGCTGCCCCAATTATCTTTTTTTTTTCTTCAAGGAATAAAAAATGCTTCGCTTGTTAGTATTTCTTTCTTCATCTTGGGCCATTCTAAGTTGAAGATGCTGCAAAGATGCCACTGCAAAACAGCAAAAATATGCATTAATAGCAGTCTTATCCTGACAGTCAACATCTGGTGAGTCAGACTAGTCTGCAGCTAATCTTGTTCTACAACCCCAATTCCAAAAAGGTAGTAAATTGTCTTAAATATATATATAAAAAAGAATTTGATCAAATAAAAATGCAATACTTTATGACAAATGTTGGATTGTGTATTTAATCTCAGGTGGGTCTTAATAAGTTAATGTTGCAACTGATAAACCATTGTTTCCAATTCAGAATTTCACACCTTCTGTTTTTATTCAAACAGCGCCCAAACTTTTTTTGGAATCGTGGTTGTATCAGCTTTAAAGATCTGCACTTTAGTAAATGCCATTTGATTTGCACTGAACAGCAACAGACAGACTGACTTAGCTCAAACAATCACCTAAGGGGCCCACGATCTCACACCCTACTCTCCTTTTTTAAATCATAAATAAAATGCTATTAGTTTTTACTTATTTATAAGATGCACCGTTGTATTCTGTGGAGTTTAAAAATTAAAAAATCCTTTTATAAATAATTGAATTTCACTAATGTAAATTATTGTTTGTAGGTATAGAAGTTGTCTCTTCTTCCTCTGCAGCCGCTGGTCTTCACACAACACCAGTATTTGCCTCCCTCCACTGGACTGGAATAAGATTTTATTGCTTATTTTCAAGCTTTTAAATGGGCTGATGTAACCTTATCCAACTGAATCCTTAAATCATCATACTCTTGGAGGTTCCTAGATTTAGGCTAGAAAAAATGACTTACCGATTCATGTAAGAACTGCCCAGAGTGTTTAAATCACTGCTTAAGACTCACCTCTTCTTCTCTTCTCAGTTTGAGTTAAGAAGACATCATCTTCTATAGTGCCTGCTTATTCATTTTTCATTGTCTACTTTTATAGGTTTTAAAAAAAAATTGTTTTATGTTGTTCGGCACTTAGGTTAACTGTGGTTGTTTTAAATGTGCTGTATAAATAAATTTGACTTTGACCTTATAAAAAATATATTTTTTTTATATTATTCAATGATGGGAGAAAGCCTTACCAACACAGATCCCTATATGTGCCTTAGAATATTGTAGAAGCTTGACATGACTTTCTGGCAAATTCAGGGAATCCCAGGAGTTAAACTTTTTTTTTTACGCTTCCTTCAATCATGTTCAATCTTGTTGACCACCTACTGTGTGCATGCTATTCCAAGAGATGTCATCATGTGTCAGTACACTGTAAGACAGGAGGCATCATATCGGATATATGGCATAGTTTTACTTTCACATTTTTTTCATTACAGAGTAAATCTTAATTCTAACACAGGTATTGGACAGGTTCTTAACACCGATACATGAGGCTGCATTAGCTAGTGGATACTGCATACACACACGCACACACACACACTCACAGAATGACAAAATGACTACATTTTCCACTACAAAGTTCAAAGTCCTGTGATTTTTCGTGCAGCCACAAAATGTAATGTGACCATGTATTAGAAATGTCTTTCGGCTTCTTTTTTTTTTTCCTTCCCTGCCTACAGCCACATTTATAACACATAAACTGATTCCCCTGTAGTTGTAATGGACATCTGGGTTACATCCTGTCCTCTTCCACAACATCAGTGCTTATGCATGAGAAAAAGCCCAGGAGGAGTTAGAAAGCTGTGGATGCATGAATCTAAAGATTTTAAGGTTACTGAACAGAGCTGTGTTCCCAAAGCATTTACTGTAGTGGTTGTGTACACATCAGATTTGTTGGCATTGATCTCTTCTATGAAATGTGTACATCTGTATATCAAACTGCCTCTGTCTGGCCTGGGACTTAAATGGCTGCTGCAGCAGCATCTGTCCAGATGTTTGTTATGGTCCATCTATGTTTGCTCTATTCTGTTCAAAGCTAAAGCTGTGCGCTCCCAACTGGGCTATAGATAATGGTGCAGCAACCCAAGCCAGCACCAGGCTCTTCCGAATTTATGATGGCTCTAACAAAAAGTCACCCCCAGTTGGGTCTGTCTCATCAGACTCTTGAACATCTCTAACCAATCACTGGTCTTTTCTCTTGAAAAACTATAGCATGTTGCTTAAATGCTTTAATAAATCTCACCTTTGTGTTACTTGGACAAGCTGCACAACACTGAGATTAATCATCAGTGTTTTTAATCATCCAAATTTCAAAAGAGACAAAGAGTTACAGTGATAAGAACTGTGTCGTTGGCTTGCTAAGTGTACAGACTCACAGACACTCCCCTAAGCTTTCCAATGGGAAGCACTTGGAATCATGTACCAGGTAGTGGATGAGGCAGACTCAAAGGGGTCTTAAAAGACTGTTTTGACAATGCAAGTCTCATTCCTGTACCCGTCATCTACACAGTGTCCAATTTTGTGCCATCATTCTATTCAAGTGGCTGGGGTTAATCACAGGCATTCTAAACAAGCATGATGGGAATGTCTCAGAAAGCAACAAAGTAATACACTGGCACATATTTACATACACATTAATAACAAACGAGTGTACCAGTTCTTTGAAATGAAAGACTACTCATTGGGGGGGGGGCCTCAGGAAAGGAATCAGGTCATTCAGAGGCAAAGTAAGTTGGTAAATGCTGGAAGATCCCAATGCCTTGAGTACATTTTCACTGGGAATGCTTGACAGATATCAGAATTCTGGACCCTCAGGTCTTACTTCATTAGTGGATCCCACCAGAATCACAATAAATCATGGACACCTATACTAGTGTGTGTGTGTCTGTGTGTGCGTGCGTGTATGAAGATGGAGATGACTGCATGTGTGCAAATAACAGCTTCACCCATTTGACTTCAAGGAATACTCCACCAATCTATCTGAAGTGTCTCATCTCTCTTTCGCATACACACAGCATCAGTACTACAGACAGGGTGGAGTAGAATGGGACCCCAGCACAACCACGGGACACACACAAACACACACATTCACATTCGCGCACCCACACACATACACATACGCACACGCAGGCACCAGCTACACAGGTAAACACCAAAAACAAAAACAACAAAAATAAGAATGTAGCATCATGTTAATAAACAAGTAGAAGATGAACTGGAATCAGAATCTGGGACAAGAATAATGACAATAATATTGCCGCTGCTGCTAGCAGTGACTGCTTTTTCCCTTATGTAGGTTACACCTTTTTATACTCAAAGATTCTTTGTTGGAGGGAGGAAGAGAGGTGTGGCAGGAGGGAGAGAGGGAGAGAGATCGCTGGTGGGGATGGTGGGGTCTGGTTGTGGTCGAGGTCTGGACTCTAGAACTGTTCGGCCAGCAGCTCGCAGAGACGCTTAGACACAGAGTCCTTGCTGCAGCGCAGAGTCAGACGGTACATCTACACACACAGACAACAACAACAACACAAAGTTAGGCAAAAAAAAAAACATAATTGTACATGTGGTGAGGAATTTGCATTGTCCCTGCCAATTAAACATTAGGAAAGGAAATGACAATTATTTTTTTACTTAACCTATGTGGCTGAAATGGAAACACATATTTAGCTGAGTGACAGAAGGAAACAGTTGAAGACATATTTGCCTCATCATCAGTCATTTAAGGTGTGTAATACTGCCCTTAAACACCAAAATATTGGTGTGATATTGGAAACAAAAAAGGTTTCTGATCTCACAGCTGGAGACCTGAGGCCCTTAACCCCAGCTAGCAAGCAGATAGTCTGGCCAAGCTCACAGTGGTGTGATAGTGGAAGAGCAGCGTGTAAGCCTTTCGTGTACCTGTGCCTGGGCGTTTGGTTCCAGTCTTAGCAGACAGCCAACTTGCTGCCCTTTGGTCTGGATCACTCCAGCACACACGTAGTTCTCTGGGTTTGGATCGACGTCGTCCAGCAGGGCCGTTCCTAATCCCAGTAGCTACAAACAAACGTATCACCACATACGTATTAGTATTGAAATTCTTTATAGTATTATGAGATGCAGAAGTGTTTCAGGCTCAAAATTGTTAACGTCAATTTTCATACAGTTTCAAATAAACAAAAGTATCTACCACTATATGAGGGCTCAGGTGAGTTTTATTAGTTTATATTCAAATGTTAAAGGGAATGTTCAGGATTTTGGACGTTAAGTTGTGTGAAATTCTTGCCAGCAGTGTTGAGGATGCAAGCTTGCTGGAAATTTCTTTTTTTACAATCGGAGCCGGCCAGACAGAGCTCGTAAAGTAAGCTAATAGCTTTGCATCCACTGGACTTGAAATCCAAAATCCCTAACCATCCCTTTAAGGACGCATGGTGAACATGGTTTACATCATTTAACATCCTTTCTCCTTTGCTGATTGGTAAACAAAGATATGTATAGAAAGATAGATTAGGATTTAACTGTCATTTACAATCAAATCCCTGGTTGTGAGCAAGTGTCCTCAAATAGTAAGTACTTCATACAGATGTGGATAATGAACAAATCTGTGATGACAACAAGTTGCAGGAGAAGCACACAAAATAATGAGCTGTTAAATGTGGACGTACCTTAGCCTTAAGTACTTCAGTGTCCATGCTGTTGTTAGCCTTGAAAATCTTTTGTGCTTCTTGTTGAGGCCTGTGGAGAGTTCACACAGGAGATTTCAGCTATACCAGGGAACCTCAATGCACTGACAAAACAAATGAAGACACACACACATATCCACACTTACTGGCTGAGCTGTTTCCAGCGTTGGAAGAAGTCATGTGAAGTCATCTCAGTTGGCTGGAAGAACTTGTTGATGGTGACAGGCAGCTTGAGGGTCAGGTTCTGCAGAGCTCCACCATATCTGAACAGAACACACACACACAAACTGCAGGCTTACACATCTGTATGTTTAGAGGATTGATTTATCTTTTCTAAGGCTTCTAAAGTTTTTTTTTCTCCCCAAACTCCAATGACTGCATCTTCACCATTCTATTTGGTGTCATATGCAGTAACTTCCTACAATATGAAATCACATCCAGATAGAGGATGTCCTCATATTTGAACTCTTTTAAAATAGTTGTTCTACAGGGGTTTGCCCAAATGTTCAGTGTAATCCTGTTCAGGATGACACTGACTATGACCTGGTAAAATCTGGAGCAATTTTACTCTCTCACTGCAAATTAAACTAAAAGGTTGGTAGCCCTGCTCCTGTATAATTAGCTATACAATCTGTTTCACATTCCTTCACATGATGACAAGCCACTTCTGAATGTTAAAAGAGTCGAACCACTATAAAATCAGGTGAAGGGCTGTGTGCGCTCTGGAGAATGCCAGCTGCCGTCCTGATTTTGGTGCTGCCATGTTAACATTGACATATGTTGTGGGGAACCCTACACTGTTTGAAAGTCCCTTAGGAGTTGGGCTGGTGTTTTAAATCTATATGAAGTACAGCTGCTTGTGTTTGGAGGTTTAACAACTCAGGCTTTTTTTTTTCTCAATGACAAGAAGTGGGGTTTTTTCATCAAAGAACCGTAAATGACACCTTTCCCTCAATAGCAGTCCTATTTGACAATCAATACAATATAAGAAAAATGCTTATTTCGAGTAAATTCATCAACTCATTCTTAATTAGCCTGTAGTTTCTCACAGCTCGGCATCAGGAGTGGAGTTGGTTGAATGACTTTACCTGAACTTGATGTTGAGCAGCGGAGCATCAGAGAAGTCCGTCAGGCACTCGATGTTGAGGACCTGTTGAATCTGGGCTCCACCCTCCACCAGTGGCTCCACTGGTTTGGTCTGAACGTTGAGCTGTGGCTGCTTGTCAAGGACCATCAAGACCAAGACCTCACACAGACCAACATCCAAACACCTCCAACTCTGATGACACTTTGAGGCAGCATTACGATGATTCATGAGGGGTCTCTTACTTTACACAACTGACAACTATAAGGCTGTCTATTACAATATATTACACAAAGTTACATATATTAGTATTTTAAGATATGCAGCATGTTGTTTTTAGTGTTTTCTGCCACTGAGGAGTGCACATATCATGGAACACAAGTTCCACTTTATTAATCCTGAGAAGGACATTAGTCAGTTTAATTAAATCAATCCAAGTTTAAATGCCAAGAAACAACTGAGCTAGGCTTTCATTAGTTATATATACTTTTCTCAGGTCACCCAATAATATATTCCGTCTTCAAGGGATTTTTGTACCAAGTTAAACAAGGGCAAGTTCAACTATTTCAATTTTGCAGAATATATTCTGATCATAGGTTATGAATTTGTTTGTTTAAATTCTAACCCACTGGAAACATGATTTTTGAGGATGACTAACAATACAATGTAAATATAAATAATATAAAAATCCATCTGTGTAATATCAGCCAATGTCTTTATACAAACCATGACACAAGATATGACATACACATCAGTACTGATATATAAGTAATGAGCTGTCAGCGGAGTCGGCCGGGCCCTGCTTTGAACCCGGAGAGAGTGCTTTGTTTGGCTGAATAGCACGCTGTGTCCCACTTATCCCATTTGAAGTTTTTGTGACATAACTGCGCAGAAAGGATATGAGACTGCAGCTCTCCAGGACAGCTGACTGTTGTGGTGAAGCTGGCAAACTGCACTGATGTCTTGTTACCGTAGAATAAGTACATTCTCCCTGAGAAAGACACACGTGATTGTTACAAGGGAAAATTGTGGTTTATGGAGTAATGAGGTAAAATGATCAAATATGGGAGACAGTAGGTCACACCTGCTTGGTGACAAACGGAAACAAACCAAAGTCACTTATCAATGGTTGTTCTTCTTTTGATGGTTTGCTTCAGTTTTTGGGTGTGTCAGACGTGTCACCCAATAACAATCCTTATCAAACTGTTCTCAAATATCTCACGCACAACTTTAGTGCAGGCTTAATGACTGTGAAATTGATATCATCTTGGGCTTATCTGACATGAGCTTTGATCAAACCTCAGCAATTAAAAAGGCTGTGGGCTTGTGTGGCACAACAGGGTGTTTAACGCCAAACCACGCCCACGTGTCAATAAAGCCCGCCGGGCCACGCTTGCTCTTCTGTGAACACAACTCACCCAGATTCTGACGATACTCTGACTTGATGCCAATCTGTAGCAGCTGATTCTCAAACAGAACCCCATTGTTCTTGCACACAAACCTGTAGGATGAAGGCATTTAAAGGATTAGTTTACACTGTATTGTTTCTTTGGCATATAATAATTAAATTAACCAATAAAACCAATAATAAAATAAAACTAAAAATGAGATAACAATTTATTAGTCCAAGGACTTTCTTGCTTCTAATGTGAGTGGTTTGGATTGTATCAGATACTCAAGTAGCAGTAACCCCACCCAGCTAGGCAAACACATGACAAAGCTTCCACGCAGAGAAACACCTTACTTGTTAAGAAGTTCGTCTGCCTCAGACAGAGGAGGAGCAGGGTCGTCAGAGGAAGGAGCAGAGCTGAGAGACCACAGGACAGTGTATGGATGAAGAGACAGCCCAGAGGACAGAGGAGGGATTGATGCAGACAGGCAACAGGACAAATGGAGAACGAATGGATAGAGCAGAAATGAGAGGTGAAGGAGCCACCCGTTTAACAAATGGTACAGTGACAGTGTGAGATCGGTTAAGAATAACACGAGAGAAGAAGAAAGAAGGATAAAAGGATAAAATGCAAAAGTGGTTAGTAAAAGCAGTTTGTTCAAAAACCATGTCATTGCACATTGAAATGTATCTTCTGGGTATTTACACTATGTAAATATGTCATACTATGCAATACTCATCAGTACATATTTATGTTGTGTTTATATGTTGTTTGGGTGCTATACTAAAGAACACTGAACATGAGATTAATCAATAGCTACTGAGGGTAAAGTGCAGACTTTCAGCTTTGACTTTGATAAAGTATTTTAACAACCTTCAAGACACCTAAGGCTGAAAGTCAACATGTTCACCCCAGTCACTGCTTCATTTTAAACCACATGTGCTTGAGTATGGAGCCCAAACAACAGATAATTGACTTCAAAAGCCTTCAGAGATTTCAGAGACTCTTAATATGTTTAAAAGCACAAACATAGTCTACACATAAAGCTTGATGCCATGAAAAATATTTAAATGTGTGTGCTTTCTGTGTACAGCATTTGCCTCACCTTACAAAGCTGTAGTATAGCACTGAGCTCTTGTTCTGGGTTCTAAGCTTGCTTTGGTCTTACATTTGTTGAGCTGTTAAAGTGTACTTGCCCAATTACAGTATGTTTAATGTCATATTCATAAGTGCAGGTCGTAGATGTAGAATACTTAGCACCAGTGACGTACAATCCAATGTAATAATCATTCCTTCTTTAATAAATTCCTTGCCAAGAACATTGACCTTTTGTGACCGTCACAACTCAAAATCAGCTAGAGAAAAACCACAATGCTGAGGGTCTGATCCCAGACCAGCCCATGCTGGATAAGCAAACTCCGTTTCTGCCATTACACAGATAAGCCAAGTGTATCAATGAGCTACACTCTACAGTGAAATAAGATTCACCACTCTAGCTAATATGCAGTATTCATTATTGTTCTGAAATGGACTGACTTAAATATATTGTGCATTGTTTCAGAAATATTTTCATTATATACATTAATAAAGCATAGGATTTAACTTTTACCTTGATTTAGCAATTTCAAAAAACACAATGCATGTCATATTGTTCCCCCCAATTATAATTTTCCAATTGGGAGATAAGCAAAACCTCCCAGCCCTACAGTATATGGTATATTTTGCTGCCAAACAGCATCTTTCCCTACACTGGGAAAAGGGGAACATTGTGCTGTGTATTCCTATTATGTCGTATCAAATGTATCTTTTCTCCACATACATCTGTCTCTTCTGTTTTCACACAATATAACCCTGCTTCCCATGGCCAATTCTGCAATGATGATGTTGTCAAGAGAGTATGTTGCAACTACACACAAACCATACCACAATAGAAGGTTTCAATTCTGAAAATGTTGAAAGGCATCAACATATATGTAGAGCAAGTCAGGTGCTTTTATGTAAACCTAAATGGCTCTGTGCAGCTAGCGAGCCATAAAGTGTAATGTATATTACCAGTGACATGTTCATTCAAAGATTAAAAAAACCTGTTGTGGAAAAACAACGTGGCATATTTCTAGTGTTTTTTCTAGCTAATTCTGTAGTTTACTACTGGGCCCTTACTCCGAGTCACCCGAACCCTCCACCAATAGGGAATCAGAGGTCTCGGTGGGCTGTTCCAGATCTCTGTCAATGTCCAATCACGGTAGAGGACAGGAGACACAGCCACACACACCCACACAACACACACACAGGGAAATGGAGAGAAGAAAAGAAGAGAAAAAGACGAAAGACAGTCACATAAACAGTAAGATAAAAAGAACAGACAAGTGTAGCAGACCTGCCAACCATGAAGAAAAGTCTACATCATTTTCTGCTTTCATGGCCGCCCCTTCAGACTGCTGTGGAACAGCATGGCATGTGTCGAGCCAACACACACAAACTTCGCTGTTATGATTTAGTACAGCAACTGTAGCCAAAGCACATATTTGTTTTTTTTAAAGTAATTTAAAATGACTGAGATTGCATAGTAGTATTTAGAGTAAAGCTAAAGGCCAAATCTAGTAATGAGTAAAAAGCCTAATTCCTGTTTACCTCCCTGAATA